>PVKE010006065.1:0-32626 GCA_004027555.1 Craseonycteris thonglongyai
TTATTTCTATTTTACTTTTTGACAGATAGAGAGAGAGACAGAGACAGAGACAGTTAGAGAACCGAACTGTGGGAACTCCCCAGTTCAGCACGTGGGTCCTGCCTGGGCCGGAGCCGGGATTCGATCCTCGGTCCTCATGGCCTCAAAGCGAGCGCTCAACCCGCTGAGCCGTCCCGGCTTTTCCCTATATACATTTTTATGAAAAATAAATAAGTAAATAAAAGAAAATATTCTTTTAAAAGATCTATTTTTATTGTTTTTGTCAGAGAGAGAGAGAGAGAGAGAGATACAGAGACAGAGAGAATGGGGAGGACCCAGAACAGTCTCCATAGTTGCGCATCATTGGTTTTTCCATCATTGGGTTCTCATCCTGGTGAGAACCGAACTGGGGGCACTCCCAAGTTCAGCATATGGGTCCACATGGGGTGGGACCGGGATTCGATCCTCGGTCCCCAGGGCTGCAAAATGAGAGCTTAATCCAGTGAGCCATCCTGGCTTTCCCAAGAAAATATTCTTGATCTTGAAAATGGTGGTTGTTATATGAGTGAATATGAATACCGAGAGTAACAAAAAAAGTATACACATTCAAAGAGATGTTATCCATGCATTACTTTTTGAAGCTGAATTGAATTATGGTAGTAATGTGAAGTATGACATCCCCTCAAAAGATGGTGTTAACCAAATGAATGCTAGCCTCATCATGCGACAGGTAGGACAGTAAATGAACATGGTGGAAGAGCAGTTGTTGGAGGACTGCAAGACCATTTTGAAGTGGTGTTTGAAATTTGAGAATGTTGTGGAAGTACAATGACAATAGAGGCGTGAGTGTGCAACAGAACCTCCAACATGACTGACAGTTGCATTCATTCGTGGTAAGTTTGAGATGCATGGTAAATTGAAATGGCACTTGCAGCGATATAGGTGGACACTTTGGTCAATGTTGCTCAAGCAGTAGTTTGCTATAATCAGATGTGTCTTGGTGCTGATGGCAACCACTTCGAGTACCTCTTATAATTGCAGAAGTCAAACGTGACATATTCATCTTTTGTTATTGGTATATATTTAGTATTACAATTTTAATACAGCTTTTTCCTTTCTTAAAATCTGTATATATGTTTTGGCACCCTCTGAATATTTGTTAAAACTCATTGAAATAAATACTTAAAAAAATTACCTTTTAGTATATGTAATTTACACCTCAATATAATCGAGTTAAAAAAATGGGAAAGAATAACTCTGAACCTAAACCAACAATCACAACCAAAAATATTGCTAAGACTTCTGAGTGGGCTGAGAAATTACCATGTGGGAGCAGTAACTATTAATAAAATTCACAATAGGAAAGAAAATTAGTTGTGCCAAATCAGAAACTTTTCCTGTTTCTTCCAGAAGAATTTTTCTCCAAGGGAATTTCTCTTCCATAGTAGTTTGCACACCGCTGTCTTCCTGAAACTAAAACAGTAGTCTGGCTGGTGAAAATTGAAAGACAGACAGAAGTTAGGCTATTCTATGATGCTCAGAGTAAAATCAAGTTACTTGTAGGTGGCAAATGATAATGGGAAGTCAGGGGTTTCTGAACTCAGAAAATGTCAGTTAACATGCTTTTATAGGTGTGCATTGAGACATGAAAATTCTAAGCTTAGGGATGCTATTCTGGGTCTGGAAGGCACAGGGCAGATGTTCTGAATTTGGCTTTATGGATACCCATAAAGAAATCTCCCGTGTATTAGACACAAATAAGCTTTCACCCCCTATCAGATTCAAATCTCTCCGTTATTTTTTCTTACAGAAATAAAAGCCTGTATGTCCAACAGCAAGCACAAATCAAATGTCAGTGGAAATACTCCATATTTCAGGCTGAAGAATATAAACAAGGGCCACTGTGGGTCACTCTTATGACTTACTAAAACCAAAAGCTTGTCATTTATTTCTTCAGTTCATTAATTCACTTGCATATTCAGCCAATATTCATTGTGAAGCTTCTGTGTGCAAAGTGTTGAAGAAATAGAACATGGTTCTGACTTGAAGTCTCTCATAGTCCATTTGGTGACAGAAAAGTGAACAAATAATTATGATGCAATATCATCCTTGAGCTGAGTGTTCACAAGTGATGGGAATATGAATAAATAACACAATCTGGGGAATTAGGGAAGATTTTGCGCACACACACACACACACACACTCACTCATATATGCCCCCTGGCACATGCACACACACAGAGATGCCAAGGACCCATTTGGTGAGAAATCTCAACTCTCAACCTTCCTTTAAGCAAACCATGGTGAAATACTTCTAAGGTTGAAAATAGCAGAACAGTGAGTAAAGGAGGAAAGTTGCTTGTCTTCAGTTCTGGGATGAAGGGTTTGGGCAACTCTATTTCCTTCATCTTCCTAAAGCATAAACCATCTTCTAGGTATAAAGAAAATAGCACTTTGCTCTAATTTATTTATTCATCCTCCTCATTTATGTGTGTGGGTGTGCTTACTTGTTGCCACTATGCCATTATTCCAGCTCATTTCCCCAAGTCCTCAAGGTGCTTGGATTTGGTTACATCCTTCTTGATTTCTATTCTTTGTTCTGGCTTTCCTTTTTTCTTTTTCTTTGAGATACTTTTAGCCTATTTGTTCTCCTAGTAAAAAGATCATTAAGAAAAAAGCATCATATGCATGTTTTGTAGTGACATTCTGAAAATGCAGGTTAGTAATGGAGCACTCTGGGACTGACTGTGTCCCTGCTTCCCCGGTTCTTCCTCTTACCAGTGGTGGGACCTCAGCAAGTTACCAAATGTCACCATGCCTAGGTTTCCTCCTCATGTGTTAAATGGGCATGATAATAATAGTACCCATCGTATAGGGTTCTTATGAGGATTAAGATGAATTAGTGCATGTCAAACATTATATAAGTTAAAAAGTACATGACAAAAACATTACACATAGTAAGTACCTGATAAAATTTGCTGTATTATTTTGTGAATATTCTTGTCTAAAATAATAGCTAATGAAAAAGAGATGTTTGTTTAAATAAAAATTATGTAGATAATGGTATAGTTGGTACTTAAACATGAAAAGATTGGTAAATATATCCATTAGGGAAGGCTAAGTGACTATAATGAACAGAACCCCAAAATTCTGTGGCTTTAAGTATAAGAAGTTCATTATCTTTTTAACAATATAGAATAGGTGTTTCCAGTTAGCTCCATGTGGTGTTTCAGGGTCCCATGGTCCTTTTCTTTTGAGGCTGTTCCTGTTTGGGGGATCTCATCATTGTAATTCCCATGATACACTCTGCTCTTACAGAATGTCTGTTACATACAACTGCCTTGAGTTGGAGGTGCCTTGGGCATGAAAGATAGGACTGTGATTTACAGAATAATGCTCCCGCCACCCCTTGCAAAAAGCTCATCACTCTAACCCCCAGAACCAGCGACTATAAAGGGTGTCCCAAAATTCACGCAAGATTTGTATTTTGCGTCATTTGTGCGGTAAAGTGTTGCCAATGAAAAAAAAAGACGACGTGACAGCTGACAGTTCAGGGTTATTAAAATGGAGTGCTACATGAAAGAACAACGCATTTTCATTGTTGAACAATGAAAATTTACAATTTTTAATTATAAACCTGTGTTTTCTATCAAAATTACTTCTTGTGTGAATTTTGGGACACCCTTTATTAGTTTACACGGTAAAGGGACTTTGCAGATGTGGTTAAGATCAAAGGCCTTGAGGTGGGAGATTACCCTGCATTCTCCAGGTGGACCCAATTGAATCATGAGTCCTCATCCACAGAGAAGCTTTCCTGGCCGAGGTCAGAGAACCAGAGAGTTGGCAGCATAAAAGCTCAGCCTGACACTGCTAGCGTAGAAGATGGACGAAGGGGCCAGGAGCCAAGGAACACAGGCAGCCTCTATGATCCAGAAAAAGCAGGAATATGGGTTCTTCTTTAGAGGCTCCAGAAAAGAATGCTTCCCTGCCAACATCTTGATCTTATCCCAGGAATATTCATGTTGGACTTCTGATCTACAAAACTGGAAATTAAATTTGTGTGATTTTAAACCTCTAAGTGTGTGATAATTTGTCACGGTAGCAGTAGAAAAATAATGCAGGAACCTATGTCTTTGGTTGAGGAAAAAAATGGTGAAGAAAGGGCATGAAGACTGGGAGAGCAAGGGTCTTGGGCCCCAGGTGATGAGGCAGCCGGGTGAAGGTGAGCAACCCCAGAGAATCTTACCTTTAAAATACTTGGGGAGGGTGCTGTACTTCCTGAAGCGAGTGATTGAGGGTGTTAAAGAAGAGGGTAACCCAGGAGCTTGGGGGACTTGGGGACAATTGATTTATATGTGCTTGGCCATGAAATCAGTTAAAGATGGTCAGGAGAGAAAGCCTATAAATGTTTATTCATCCCAAAGTCCACCTGTACTGTGAGAACCAGGAGCCTTGTTCTTTTCTGAAGTATCTGTATAGTGTTTGGAGCTATTCTGTGTGAACAATCAAAAATTGTGCTTTCCTTGCCATATGATGCAGCAATCCCTCTCCTGAGTATCTACCCAAAATCTTGAAAACTGTAATCTGCAAAGATATATGTACCCCAATGTTCACTGCAGCACTGTTCACGGTGGCCAAGTCATGGAAACAATTAGTGTCCTCTGATAGATGACTGGATAAAGAAGTTGTGGTACATTTATACAATGGAATACTATTCAGCAATAAGAAATGATGAAATACAGTCATTTGTGACAACATGGATAGACCTTGAAAACATCTTATTAAGTGAAATAAGTCAGATTGAAAGAATCAAGAAACATATGACCTCACTTATCTGTGAAATATTAAACTGAAAGGAAAAAAGAAACAAAAATTCATGGACACAGTCAATAGTTTGGTGGTTACATGAGGGTAAGGGGGGAGGGAGGGAGAGTCGGGGGGGAGTGGAGGAGTTGGGAGGGGGCATCCAACATATGGTGATGGAAAGAGCTGACTCTGGGTGACGAGCACATAATGCAATGCATAGACATTGTAATGTAGAATTGTACACCTGGAAACAATGTAATTTTTACCAACCAATATCACCCCAATGAATTTAACAATAAAAAAAATTATGCTTTCCTAGGAATTTTTTCCAAATTGTTGCATTCAGTGAAACAACTTAGGAAGCAGTTGTTTCAAAGGTGAGTTCTCAAAGTTTCATGAACTCACCCAGCAGAGTTAGTCTTAAGCCAAGCCACTACCATTATAGAGAGGTAGTTGTTCCTATAACAAATACATAATGAGAAGGGCATTATGGGCTATCTGAACACACATTTCATATGGCTCTGGTGTGTAGGTTAGTGGGTATCCGGTTGTGGACAGAGAAAATGTTTAGTTAAAACACCCAGAAGCAGAGTTCCAGTCCTTGAAAATGAGGACGGAGATCACTGGTTTACAAATGCCTCTAGCTTTGACCCTGAGCACCTAGCTCTGCTCTTGTTAATGGGGGCGGAACTGGCCAGCTAGGACTAGAGCTGGCATGGGACCATGGGGCCAGGGAGTGGGGCCGACATACCGCAGGCGGAGGGCCCTCGCGTCTTGTGGTGGTTTGAGCCCCTGGCCATCCGCGTTCTTTCCCAGGTGTCTACTCAGACCAGAATCCAGAGCAGCATCAGTTCACAGAGCACCTGTGTGGCCCACGGCAGGAGAGCCCAGTCCTTAGGCCTCTCCCCCATACACTCGCCCAAAGCCACAGCGAGCACTGGTCCCATGAAGGGCCTTTATTCATAATAACAAGGCGCGATGGGCAGTGAAACGTCACCTTCTAGGCTCCTTTGCATCTTTTGTTGTTTTTCACTTAGAACCTGTGATAGACAAGCATTGGGTTGTGATTCATGCTTATTAAATTAAGAGAAATTGTGTGCCTAAATAGAATACAGGCCTGTGCATGTGGGAGTAAGATTCATCTACATTTCAGAAGAACACCCCTAGGCCCAGGCATTCCCCAGCTGTTGAGTTGTCCTTGAGAGGGGTTTGGGGGTCCCTAGGTGAAAATGAGAAGGGTCCAAGAGCAGGGAGGAGGGGAGGGTATTACCCAGAGGAGCTAGCTGGACTGGCCCCTGAGGGACTATGACTCTGAACAAACAGACCCACCCACCAGCTCCCTGCAGTTAAACCACCGTGTTTCTCCTAACTGAAATTTAACAAGTCAGTGTGACACCTTGCTTGCTATTTGCCTCTCCTGCTAGACAATAAGTCCCAAGAGGGCAGGGAACATGTAGCCATAATGTCCTGCACACAATGATACAAAGCAAGGGCTCAATAACAGTTCAATTAATGAGTAAGTCAATAAATAAATGCTTTATAAATTTGCAGACAAATTTGGGGATAATTTGTATATAAAAAGGTGCATATGTTCAGAGCTCCCTGATAGGGCTCCAGAGAGGACTGAGATGCTAAAATGGGCCTTAAGAGCATCTGAGTTTTAGAAGGACTCCAACAGTTGGAAGGAGACATTTTAGTGCAAATGCAACCCCAAGGCTGCCATAACTTGGCCAAAAGGCTTTTTTGTGATGGACCCTACCAGGAAAAGATGTGAATCCTATACTCTCATTATAGGTATAGTTTTCAGAAATTACAAGAAGAGACCCCACAAAACCCGGTATTTATCTATTTTTTAAAAATTGTGTATTTATTCTTACACTTTTAAAACTTCAGAAACCTTCAAAGTACGGTGCGTTTGATGCAATACACCTACCAAGGTGCTTTTTCCACTGCTCAAAACGGTTTTTGAACTTGTTGATTTTGATGGCTTTTAGTGCTTCGGCTATTTTTTTTGTTTGTTTCACCTCTTCCACATCGCAAAACATTTCCCTTTGGGGGCTGTTTTCATCTGGGAAACAAAAAACGTGTCCCACGAGGCCAGGTCTGGTGAATAGGGAGGGTAGGGCGTGAAGGCCCTTCCATTTTTGGTCAAAAACTGGGGAACACGCAGCACGGTGTGGGCAGGTGCGTTGTCATGCCACACGTTGTTTGTGTGAGTCACCCATCATGAAATGGAAAAAAGCATCTCCAACAAAACTCACTGAAGCCGAACGCAGCCTCTCACACCACCAGCTGGAGCACAGATGCAGGTGGGTTCCTAGAACACTCACCTAGCGGGGGAAGCCGGTACTACCAGGGGCCCACCCTCCAGGAAATCGTTCCGGGACTTTGGGAGCCCGCCCTTGTCCACACGCATGGCTGTCATTGCATATATTAAATACCAGTGAATTCTGAGTTCTTGCTCATCTCGGATAACAGCAAATAGAAACTGCACTGTTTCCTGTGCCCGTGGGTGGTACTGCTGCACAGGATGCAGGCGCTGGCACACTCAGCACCCCTTGGTCTCCCCATTTAGGACCCCCCCTCTGTGCTTTCCCCACAACACGGAATTCTTGAAGTGGGGAGGTCCATGAACATTTTTGTTTTCTTAAAAACAAAACAAAGCTCCAGTACGTGTTGCTCAGGGAGTTGTGAAAGTGAAGGCTCCACCATGGTGACTCCGGCGGAGTAAGTGGAGCTGGGAACCGCTGTGAAGATAGGAAGCCTGGTTCTCCTTGATGAGCCTGTAAGACTTTGAACTCCTGTGATAGACCAGACTGAGATGCCAGATAGTTTTAACAGGAAGCAAAGGTGAGAGTCAAGTCAGAGCTCCATGCCATGTGAACCACGGTGCTGACTGAAAAATGCATTTGGAATTAAAATCCTTGGTGACCATGGGCAGAAATCTACCAGTCTCCTCCCTTTCAGTTTGCTAAACATACCAAAAAACCTCTTTTTTAAAATGTTTGTAATTTGGCTGAGAAAACACTTTTGGAGCCACACAGGATACATTTCTTATTTTAAAATCGAGCACTGCGTTGCTCCCTGATAATAGAGGTGGAAGAGATCTTCTGGTGACAGGCCACACAGTCCCTGAGGAGTAGTTTTGTTGGTTTTACTAGCTGGAGTGGGGCGAATGGTGTGCAGATAGATGGCAGTCATTGATTGAGGGAGGTGGCCTATCCCTCTCCAAGGTCCTGGCACAGGGCCGTGGAGGACTCTGTACACAGATCCTTTAATCTTTGTGAGTGTAGTTGAAGTGACTTGCTGTGGTCCTTTGGAGCTTTGAGAATTCACCCAGTAGGCAGAACCTATTCAATTTAGTTCCTTCATATCAGTTCACCTTTCATTTATGCAAAAGCATGTTGGCCCTAGTCCAGTTTTCTTTCTTCTATCGAGGTGTGCAAGTGAATGGAGAGCTCCACTAACCTTGTATGCCCTGTCACCACTGATTTCATAAGAAGCTGGCGTGAATTAGTAGCTGATGATATTTTTACATGTCTAACATATGCCCGGACAAGTTCTGAAATGTTTGGTGTCACTGACCACATTGGGAATGTAATAGAAGTTATGGGTCCTTTTTCCAGAATAATGCTCCTATGACATACACACAAACATTTTTGTGTCTGACTGAGGGGTGTTTATGAGCCTCTGAGGTCTACTCTGGGCACCTCTGCAGAGAGGAGCTGGCTGGGGACATTGAACAGTGTTTTTGAGAGGAATTAACAATACAGTTCAAGTTCGACACCACAGACTGATAATGTCCTCAAGCTTCCAAGTGAGGTGATATTCCCTAGGCATACCCTCTTGCCTGCGTGCATGGGTGCAAGAAAGAAGACAGATTTATTTAGAGATGGGAATTGCTAGGTTGAGGCAGTGGAAGAACATGCATATGAGTGTGTATGAAATGCAGCTGCTCCTGGGAATGTGTCTGAAATAAATGAGCACCTAGAACTCAAGTAACCAGGAAAGGTAAAGAATGAACTAAAGAGAGAATAAAAAAGAACTTGGACACCTGGGAAGGTTCTAACCCTAGAGGACGGTTACCGGTGGCTGGAGAATGTTTGGTTGGAATTAAGAGTGGGGAGGTAAAAAGCTAGGTGGGATTTTAGTGCAAGACTGTGGGATTGGAGCTCTACTGTGTGGTGACAGGCTTCAGGGTGTGACCATGAGTCTAGAGTGTCAGATGTCATCTGTGAACATAAAGGGTGTCCCAAAATTCACGCAAGATTTGAAGTTTGCATTGTTTGTGCGATAAAGTGTTGCCAACGGAAAAAAAAAAAAGCGTGATAGCTGACAGTTCAGGGTTATTAAAAATGGAGTGCTGCACGAAAGAACAATGCGTTTTCATTGTTGAGCAATGAAAATTTACAATTTTTAATTCTAAACCTGTGTTTTCTATCAAAATGACTTCTTGCGTGAATTTTGGGACGCCCTTTAGAAGCTATGCAGGATGGGTGTGGAAGGTGAAGGGAGAAGCTGCAGGATGCATGATAAGTTAGTCAATTCATTTGGGCACGGGACCTCTCTGGCTTTAGAAGTTGAGTTTTCCCTGCATACTTTATTACTCTGAGCCCATTTCCCCTACTTTGCTTCCTGTCTCCTACTCCCAAATAGACACATACTTGCAAGTCAGAGCCACCTGTGTTTAGAGCCAATTACTACTGGGAGACCCTAGCTCCATGCCTCAGCCTCCCCAGCTTTAGTCCTGTGGCCAAGTGAATGTTCAAAAATTATTTCTGCAGAAGCTCCTACTAGCTTTCCTCTGTGGTGTGGTTATAACTCGACTGAGTATTCAGTGAGATAATATGGGGACTGTGCCCGGCCCAGTAGCTGTCCTATCATAACTGCTCAATAACTCAGGTTTCTTCCTATTTAATGCCTTTTGTGCCCAACACCTGCGGTTAAAAACTGCCCCTTGTGCTTCCTATGTGGCTTTTCCATTTAACTGGTTTGTAGATATGTTCTTATACATTATACAAAGCAAAAATCATAAAGGTGACATTGAACTCATGTCCAGGGTCCCAAGCAACGAAATAAAAAGAATGTTTTCATACACTTTTCCATGTTAAAAATCAGTATGTAAAATAATAAATAAGCAACAAAACAAAAACTTCAGTGAGCTCAAAACAATGTGGTGAAAGTCACCTGATACACTGGACTGTACTGCCTGATCTTTATTAATTGGAAACCTGGTTACATTTTTAGGCCCCAGGAATGAAATGGATCAACGAGGGGCTTTGAATGCCAGCATTTCGAGCTCCTGGCTTTGAGAAGAGGAAGAGATCATGGAAATCCAGAAGCCACAATAGGCTTCTGATAATAATGCGTATGGAGGTGTGGGTGGACACAGAAACCGTGACTTGGACGGTTAGAACCCACTAAGGCCGGCCTGGCTTCCAAAGTAACAGAATCCGAGTCTCCAGGCCAGATTTTCCCTCTAGCCATTCCTGGCCACGCAAAGCGGAGCTGCGAGCACACAGAAAGGGATGTCTTCATCGCCTACCAGGATGGAGCAAACCCACCGGCTCCGGGAGCGCTGAGAACCGGAGGGTCCCTCCAGCGCCCGCAGCGGCCAACATGACTTGACTGCCCTCATCCCGTGCGGTGCCTACTCTCTCGGCGCCCCCATTTTACCGGGTGCGCGCGCACGAGCCGGTGTGTCGGGGAGCTGTGCGCCGGGCAGCCTGCGGGCGGCGGCGGCCCACCAGCTCTCGGGGAGGGGGTGGCCAGGGGCGGCGGCGGCGGAGCGGGCGCTGCAGCCGGTCCCCCTCGGGCCGCGCCCCGCCGCCACCTGCGCGTCCGCTCAGGGCTCTCCAGCGCCGGGGCTGTGTGGGCGCTCGGTGCCGCAGCAGCGGGATCACTGCGTTCGCCAATTAGGAGACTCGGCGTTTGGCTTCTTGGGGCGCGGGACGAGCGGCGCTGCCCTTTCTGGCGAGCGGAGGGTGCGCCGTGCGCGTCCCACCCGCCGCGCTCCCCGCGACGTTTTCGGAGGCGGGTAGAGAACTGCTGTGACTTTTGAGGTCCGACTCCTCCTTGCGGCGGGCCTCCAGGCGCTCCAGCCCGGAGAGAGGCCGGTGTGACCCGCAGGCCCCGAAGGCTCGCTGCGTGGTGTTGGGACTTGGAACGTGTCCGGGAGCCCGCGGCGCGGGGAGTGCTGGTGAGTTTGGCGCGGGGTAGGGTGTCCCCTGGTAAGAGGGGCGGAGAGGACGTCCCTCTGTGCCCCGTCGCTCGCCCCCTAGTGCTGCCCCACTTGGAGAGTAACTGGGACTTGAGCGTGACTGCGGAGCTGCGAGGACGCGGAGCGGGAGCGGGCTTTCCCTCTGCCCGGCGTGATGGAGCGGGTCGGTGAGCGGAACGAAAGCTCCCGCCCCCGGGAGCGGGTCCTTGGCTGAAGACGGTGGGTCCCGTGCCGCGACGGCCGCTTGCGGACTAGGGTGGTGGCTGTGCGTCCCGAGGCGCGCTCCCTGAGCCGGGCACCTGCGTGCCGCTCGCGTCCCGGCGCCAGGGCAGCCCCGTTTGCGGGCTGTTTCCTGTAACCCCGCTCCTGGAGGCCCCGCGGCCAGCGGCGGACGACTTGCTGGTGCCGAGGAGAGGCCTCCGGCCCTTCGCGCAGAAGCCAAGGCGCCCTGAAGGCGCTGCGCTCCGTGGACTGAGCGGGCATCTCGTGGAGCACTTCTGCAGACCCAGGGATTCCACGTGAGCGATTTCACGCTCCCTCTGAGCGGCCCTGTTCTGCCAACCGTCTCCGCTGCCGGAGCATCCGCGCTGTGGGGCCGGGAGCGGCTGGAATCCTTGCCGGCCGGCCGGGGTGTGAGGCTCGCACTGTCTCTGGCTGCCCCGCGCTTCGCCAGAGCCCGAGGGGGCGCGGGTCCGGGGAGAGGGCCGGCAGGGCGTGTTTGATGGCTTCACTGAGAAGAGTCAAAGTGTTGCTGGTGTTGAACTTGATCGCAGTGGCCGGCTTCGTGCTGTTTCTGGCCAAGTGCCGGCCCATCGCGGTGCGCAGCGGAGACGTCTTCCACGAGATTCGGCCGCGCGCCGAGGCGGCCAATCTCAGCGCGCACAGCGCCAGCCCCATCCAGGATGCGGTCCTGAAGCGCCTCTCGCTGCTGGAGGACATCGTCTACCGGCAACTGAATGGTAAGACGCGCGCCGGCGCCCACGGGGCTCGGTAAACCCCGGTGCCCTGCGCCATGCCGGGAACCGGAGCCTCTTACTCTCGCTCCCTCTTACCGACCCTGCTGGGGCTTTTGGGAAGAATTACCTGTACCCATCTGTAAGTTTGCTTTTATTGTGGAAACATGTCGGAACAGCTGGCTCCCGGTCTCCGACGAGTGCAGTAATCATTACCTGTCGACTCCATCCCTGTAGAAACGAGTGGAGTGGCCGAATGGGACGGGAGGCACAGGCCAACTTAGAGGAAATAGCCGTCACAGCTTAGCGTTTGGTGGAATCCCACAGGGAGGGACATGGGTGGGCTTCAATGTCTGCAGAGTCAAGGCCTCAGGTCTGGAGCAAATGTGCTTTGGTAGTAAGGTGGATGAGGCGGGCTGCAAAGTGAATAATGAGGACTCCTTCCTTCTTGCAGCCTCGATGGAGGCTGTTATTAAAAACACACCAGGGTTCTCCCAGAGCGCTGCCTGAGGGCAACGTTCAAGTTTTCAGGTGGGTTGGGGAAGCAGGTTTTTCCGTATTTTACAGTGTTGCAAAGTGATGCATGCCATCCAATTACAGCAGGGACTCACATCATCTATTTGTTCAACCTCATTTCCTTGTAATGTTGGTGAGAGACGGTGTAGAAACTCAACTCTTGCTAATATCAAGTAGCCTGTGGTAAAATTGGTTTTTCTAAAATCACAGAACTTAACCACGAGGTTAAGTGACAGTTGTCAGAATCTGTCCCATCTAAAATGTTCTCAGTGCTTCAGGAGAAGAGGGAAACTTAGTGTGCTATGCTCACATCTGGTCTAGGGACTAATAGGTCACTGGACACTTGCTGTCCCCAAGCTCAAATTGAGAATTCCCTACTCAAGTATAGGCAGCTCTCCAGGGTCCACAGGGCTGGTATCCGAGGCAGACCCACTTCCATTCTGGAGCTCCTAACTCCTGTTCTCATGGTAGTTTCAGAATTACACATAATCATAAAGATAGTAGTAATAATAATAACTGGTGGAATTCTTCCTGTGTGCCAGACACAGTTACAGGTGCATTATCTCACTGAGTGTTCACATCAGTGCAGGTAGGTCCAGCCCATCCCCATATCAGACACAAGAAAGGGCACTTGGAGAGAGAGGTTCTGTAGGCTGCTTGGTGTCCTGCTGCTTGTAAGTGGTGGAGTCCGGAATCAGAACCTTGCACCTGGTTGACCACAGAGCCTACGTTCTTGATAACTTCTGTCTACTGTCGCCTCCTAATGATAAAGAGTATTACTTTTCATGACAGGAAGGTTCTACATTAGGAAGACCCGACTCAACTGTCTTCCCTCCAGTTACAGAGAGACCGGCTGGTGGGAGGGAGACGGCTGACACCAGACTGCTCTTCTGCTCTCCAGTGGTCCCTTCTGGGCGACCCTCTGAAAAGACCCCTTGGTCTTCTCCATGTTGTTCACCACGTGTCCCGGGGGTGCCTTGCACGTGTGTCTGCAGTGGGAAGCTGCAGTCTTGCTGACCCTTAGCAGGCAGTGTGGCCTGGCTGTTGATGCAGCCTGCTGTGGGGGTGGCGAGGGAGCTCTCCCGAGTGTCAGAGAACTATGCACATAAAACGAAGCCCACAGTTCATTTCTGGGGGAACTGGAAGCTTATGGGGTGGGCCTTATGGACAGATACCTGCTGCCATAGATGTGCCCGTAGGACCCAAAAGAGAGAGCGCAAGATAGTCTGGGCTCTCTCAGTGTCAGGCTGAATGCGGGGGCACAAGGCGGGTAAGTAGTGGTTTCAAATAGGAATCTAAAGCTGATTTAGTCATATACCCTCAAATGCTCCAAGTGGGAATAATAAAATTCTCAATGGTATTTTACTAAGTGCTACAGGCACGCAGGGCGTCACTTAGTCGTTACAGCTACCCTAGGAGATAGGTGCTGTTATTCCTGCCACCCCTCACCCCACTTCCAAGCAGTATGCTCACAGTCACCCAGCCCGGGGGTGGTAGAGCTGGGAATTGCACTGGGACAGTGTTGTTCACAACTGAGGCCCTCTGCTACACCAGCCTGTCTCAGTCTGTGGTGTGCATCCTAGTCACACACAGAGCCTGTTAAGACACAGATTTCTGGGCCCCACCCCCAGAGTCTCTGATTCAGTAGATCTGGGGTGGGCGTGGGCCTAGTCTTTGTATCGCTGACAAGCTTGTGGCCTTGCCCATGGTCTACTGCCCTCTACTCTACTGCCTACACCCACCAGAGCAGAGAGGAAGACGCGTGTGGCTGCCAGTGCCAGCCATGGGAGTGGGGGTGGGGACTCCTGAGAAGCCAAGAGCTTGCTCCAGATGGGCTGGGGGCCCTTCCTCTTTCCCTGTGTGCTCTTCTGCCATGCAGGTGGTTCTCTGGGGAATGGGAGGGGCACACTTGGGGCTGGTTGGCTAGGGCGGGGTAAGAAGGCTGAGTGTTCTTGACTTGCAGCCTCTGAGGAGGAGCCGGTGGGAAGGCTGTGTTGGGCGCTCTTCCTGGGCAAGCCAGGAATTCAGGCTGCACCCAGGGAGATGTTAATCTTCCTGGCTGCCGTGTGTGCTTTGTAGTGATGTGAAGCCTGGAGGAAGAGAGCAGGGACAGTCATGCGATGGAGAGGACCCAGCTCCAGGCACGCTCTTTGCCTGTGCTTGTGTTTCACACTGTGTCTCCTACCTGTTGATGTGCTTGGCCTCTGGGCGCTGCCTTCTGCAGTGGGAGGTTGGCAGAGCAGGGAGGGGTTTCCCGGCGCCAGGGCGATGGGGGCCGGATTGCCAGTGTCTACTGCTCTGCTGCCTGTCTCCGTCCCTTGCTACTGAGGGAGGAGAAAGAGCCCTTGACCTGGGCATTCTCTATTCATCAGGACTGTGGCAGGTCTGTGAGATCCGCACACTAGGCTTACGGTAGGAACAAAGCCACTGGGGTCCAGCCGCTCTGGCACAAAGTGGGCGCTGGCCTTTGAAAGGTTGCTCATACTTCTCACACATTTCCTGTGGACTCTTACGAGCTCCCACCAGCAGGGACTCCTGGGGGGTCTCACCTCCCTGGAGGTGAGTGCTCCCTTCCTCAGGAAACAGGCATCCTTGGGCGTCCTGAGAGGGGCCCCCGGGTGAGGGGGTCTGAGTGACCCATGCTGCCTCAGGACCGGCCTCTCTGCCAAGACCTTCAGTGCCGAGGACCTGTATCCTGCCTTTTGGGAAACAGTTACAGGTTGTAGCTGTGACGGCTGTTTTTCTTCGTGCAGCTGAAGGGGACAAGGTAAAGAGACAGTGGGGACACTGGCGTGGAGGAGGGCACACAGATGAGTCAGTGCTTGCCTTCCAGACACTCTCTCGTGTCTGGTTTCCATTCTTTCCGGGAGGCCCCACTGCTGACCGTGACGTTTGGGGCAGCGTCCTTTAACACAGCGCCCTGCCCCTGGTCTCTTCGTGTCCTCCGTGCTCAGTGCCTGCTGCCTCCTCGAGCTTGGCCGATTCACTTGCTGAGATACCTCGCATTGGCCTGTAGAGCATAGACTTCCTTTGCATCCCCGGTCTTTGAGAAGCACTAGTTCCTGTGGGTTACTCTCCCCGCTCCTTTCCACAGTCATCCATCCTTTAAAGCTTGGCTCAAGGTCACCGCCTGGGGATGGGGAGCTATGCCAGGCCGCAGGGTCTGAGCTCTGCCTGCTTCAAGTTGCATGAGGCTTTGTGGTTAGGGAAGGGTTGTGCCCACGCTCATACTCTTGTGCTTCTGTGGGTTTATCTTTGCATCCAGAATTGGACTGTAGGCCTTTTAGAGGCTTGAACCTTGAAGTATTTTGAGCTGTTTTATACCTCCTCTACCCCTCAGCATCTGCCATCACACCTTGCACATGCCACCTAAGGTTTATTGGTTGATTAATTGGGAGTTTTGGGGAGGTCAGTGACAGCCACAGAGGAAATGACCTGGGCCGTGTAAAGGCTGGGTTGGGTTGGGTGGATATGAGGAGGGCTGGGGCTGGAATGACATGGCAGGGGACACTGAGTGTGAGCAGCGATGTGGCCTCCACCTTCTTGCCTGCACTGTCTGCAGGCCGGTTGACCCACACCAGGTCTCTGAGCGGCTTGGAAGTGAAGCAGCCAGCCAGGGTAGGGACTGGCACGTGCCAGTGTGTTTTCATCGAGTGTGTAGTTTTAGAACATGAACATGGTTTTACATTCCTGTTTTGTAGAATGAACTTAATTTATATTTATTATGGAAAATTTACTAAATCTGAAAAATAATCATACAGAAGAAATTAATGCTGTGTTAAAACACAGGGTCTGGCAGAAGTAACACCCGTTTTAAAGTTTACCAGCTCATTAAAAAGGGGCAGTACTTCTGCTGGACCCTGTATTTTTAAAAATGGTGACATGCTGGTTTTGTACCAGCATTAGGAAAATGGACGTAGGGACAGACAGGTTTCTTCTTAGAATCCCCATGTAACTCTATGCATGACTTTTGGCTTTCTGTCACCTTCTGAAGAAGTTCTTTGTTTCTGTCGTTTAAAAGCTAAGGAAGGTGAGAAACAGATACTGTGTGATTTAGCCTGGCTGGTACAAACCAGGGACAGACAGGGCCCAGGTTCCTCCTGAGTGGCAGGTCACTGTTCCCCAGTCCAGCACCCTCCTGATGAGCGAGGCTGAGGACAGTGGAGGGGTGTGGTGTTGTACCTTCCCCGATGCCAGCTCTGAGCTCTGGCTGGTGCCCCTGCCCCTCATCAGAGAGCCCTGTGCGATGAACCGGAAGGGCGCATGTCACTGCTCCCTTCAGTAAGCTCAGGGCAGCTCTGTCGTAAGTGGAAATGCAATCGATTCAGGTTAGGTTCCAAATTTAGATTTCAGAAGGATATTGAATAGAAACAGGTTTGCTTGAAGAAATTGAAAATCTTTGTGGGCATGGAGAGAAGTCAAAATTACCTATCGTAATCCTGCCCCCCAAGCCACACGGGCAGACGGGGCTGGAATATGATCTCCAGAAAACCAAAACATCCGCAAGTGACCCAAGTGCAGTGCAGCCAGCCTGACACCTGAGCCAGACTCAGCAGACAGGGAAGACGAGTCGGTGCGCAGGAACAGAGGCAGTGATTTGCTCTGTGGCCCTCCAGCTGCGGTCAGAAGGAGAGCGGTGGCATTTGAGGCATCTGTGGAGGCCAGAGCTGGCCTGTAGCTGCTCCCTCTTTCCTGCCCTGATGTATTGTAGATATGCTTCTATAGCCCACAGAGCGGGATGCTGCGGCATTTCCTATGGGAAGGGGGTAAGGCGGAGCAGGAGAGGATAGATGTTGGTATGAAAGTCCATCTCAGCAATGAGTGTCAACGAGAAGCCAAGATGGTGGGCGCCCCCATGTGCTGGGTGCAGGCCCTCAGCAGGGCTCTGTGGCAGCCAGACACCCAGGCATGGGAAAGGCCTGCTTAGGGATGCCAGGGCCTGAGAGCTGGAGGGAGGTTCACTTCCTTTACCTCTAGTGGACTGATAGCATCTGGGGGGCAGCCGGCCCCTCCTGGAGAGATGAGGGGCAGTGCTTGGACAGCCCGCGGACGCAGGCACCCTGCGTTGGTCAGTGAGCGGACAGGCACCCGGCCTGTGGGGGCAGCAGCTGCCTGCGCAGCCCAGCGGTACCCAGGAGGGGCTGCCGGTGTCATCTCAAGAAGGAAATCCAACCCCCTGGCCTTTGGTGTGGCCAGATCGGGAGTGTTCTTTGTGGACAGGAAGACAGCTCAGTCATTAGAGCTAACAGTGATGAGACGAAGAAGGAATGTGAGCACGGAGAGGCCCAGCTCAAATAGAGAGAGAACCTAAGATGAAGTCTTTAAGAATGTAATATTAGAAGGGTTGTTTGCTTGGATGTCAGACAGTGCGTTTGGTTTCTGTTTTGTCACTTATTATCTGTGTGACCTTAAGCCAAAGCACTTGAGCTCTCATATGGGAGGTAGGGTTGTTCTAAGTCAGGATGAATTGGGATCCAAAATGTCCAGCAGGAGCCATGGGACCCTTGAAGAGTTTGCCTGCTCCCCATCGTGTCGTTGATTCTGAGAACTGCACTGGCTCCTAGTAGGTGCTTAGCAAATCTTTCTGGAATGACTGTATGACATGTAGAAGCTGCCATTAATTCTAGTGCTGTGCTGTGACAGAGTGTGGTGGCTGTTACCTGTGATGGAAATCTCGAGAAGGCTCAGAGGAGGTCCTTTTCATTCTGACTTGCCTGGACTCCGAGTGAACTTGGGCTCCTTCTCTGTCCATGTGTGTTTGAGGCTGAGCTCTGTTTCTTCCTTCCCTCTCCTTTCTTCCTGCTCCTCCTCCCCTTGCTCATCATGATGATGTCTTTGGATGATCACTTTTGAGGCCTAGGAGAATTAATGGCAGCTGATACGTGTCGTACATGTCATACATGTCATACACATGGCAGCTTAGAGCATGTCCGTTGTTCACATGTGTTAGCACTTCCTGACTGCTGGGCATGGGCTCGATGCCAGGACAGAGAGATGTAGGTATCATGCCCACCTAGACATTTGTGGTCTAGTTGGAAAGATATGTTTGCAGTTTTATCAGAAGGTCCAAGAAGAATATTAGAATGAGTACGGAAATGGTAAGGCTTGCACTGCTACACAGTAGGTGCTTAACCAGTGAGTGTTAAACTTGGACAGAACTCAGCAGTTTTGACACATGGACCATAGGAGACAGGTAGTGAGACCTCCTGAGACCTGATGTTGGGGTTACAGGTATGTGGAAAAAAGTGGCTTAGAACCCAGGATTCGGTCTATCCTAATGGCTGGCATCACTGGCCCAGCCATGCATCTGGTTCAGGATTTGCCAGCCCTCTGACCTCTAGTGATGCCAGGTGTACCCCACTTCAAAGCCCCCTTTTTGGCCACATCTTGAACTAAGAGCTAGTATCTGGAATTGCCCCTTTGGAAAATTTGTATCAGCCCTCAGAAGCTCTGACTCGAATGCTTCCCTCCAGCTTGTCACCGCCCCCAACTTCGTGGAGTTGGAGGCCACACCCCTTCTGGAGTGCCCCTGGCTCCATCCTTCCACATGGAGCGGAGACAGCCCCTCCCACAGTGAGTCCTCAGCTCCACGTCTTCTCCATCCATGCAGTTCCCTCATGGCAGGTGCTGGTGCCCTGACAAGCATGCTGTGTGGGTTTAGCTGGGCCCTGTGTGTCTAGCACCCAATGACGGGTCTCTCCCTGTCCCCCATGACTTCCTGAGCCAAAGAAGAAGTGGGTGGGCTGCAGGGATTCTGAGGGAGGCTGTGGTAATGAGGGCAGCAGAGGAGTTGTCTGCTCCAAATCAAGCTGTGTTCCAGCTGTGGTCGCTGCAACACCCACCTGGTCTGCCTTCTGAGGCCATGCCAGCCGTCTGGGTCCTCCTGCCCCTGCTGGATTCAGCTGAAATGCCACGGTGCAGGTCAGGGCCTGCTTCCTCAGCAGCTGCTGACAGACCTGAAGATGGAACCCAGAAGATCAGGGGAGCCAGCTCCCCATCGGGTGGCCTTTGAGCAGGGGAAGCAGGAGCCCCAAAGAAGCTGATGAGTTACTCTCACTCCCCAGCAGGGGAGTCTTCCTCCCTTCCTCCCTCCTTTCCTGATGCATGTAGTACTTTAAAAATTCAATACCCACTTGGTTGAAGGACCTTCCTCTTCCTTTATTATTGCTCCTCACAGGACCTCAGACTGTTCTGACATGTGGATGACAGTCAGCTTAGCCACTGATAGAGAAGTTTTCCCTTTTAATAATGTCTCTGTCATTGCTAACTGCAGCGTCTCAGCCTTGTCATGCATGAGTAATAAACCGCCGCCATAATTATAGGCGGCCGCATCCAGACACCAGCACACGAGTGTGCTGACAGTTAATAGGGAGCCGGGTTCCTCAAGGGCCGCCTTCCCCTCCAGCCTCAGACACAATGGCTAATTGTGTGCTTAGTGCTCACTGAGGGGTGTCTTATGGTTATACATGGCTTGTTAGGTGCTTCCCTCCCTAGTAGAAAGAGCACTGAACTAACAGGAGACCAGGGTTCTGGTTCTCCTGTTTCTAGGGACTAAAGTTGATGCATGTATAAATGAAAGCGGTATGGCTTTAGGGTCCTTTAACTTTCAGATTATGAATAGCACCCCTCCACCCATCTTATTAAAATCATACATTCTCCAAGGACCAACTCAGCAGCCCTTTATTCCCTGTCACCTTCCCTGGCCACCTTGTCAGAATTGATTGTTTCTTCTGGGTTTTTGTGGTACTTTGCAGGGATCTGCTTTTAGCCTTTGTTTATCTCTGCCTTGCATTATAAAGAATTGTTTACATGGTCCGACACAAGTGTGCAAGAGAATAGATTTTATTCATTTTTTAAAAACCCCTCTCTGGGTCATTTAAGAATTAATTCATCAGCAGAGAACTTGTTCTAACTTAACAAGCTCAGAAATAATGGTGGCTAGCACTGGTTCAGAATCAGGAGGGCATTACGATGGCATTATAACGCCATTTCTCTTGACCTGCCCTTCATGGTTACAAGATGGCTGCTGTAGTTCCAGTCATTGCATCTTTGTACAGGGTAGGCAGTATTGTACCACTGGTCACATGTATACATTATTATTTAATCAGGAAAGAATATCTTTTCTAGAAGTGTCCCTGAGCAGGCTGCCACATGTGGTCCAGAAAATGGTCATGTCACGAACTTATAAGAAGAAAATAGTTGTTTTCTAGAGAAAATAAGTATGATGGAGGCAAAAGAGGAGAGAAGGAATGGTATTTGCATTAGGAATCTACAGTGTCTGCCATCTCTCTATACCCCCAGAACAAGTTTAATGACTATTAAAATGAAGCAAGCATCTGCTAACTAGAAATTGAATAAACTAGACTATCCAAGTCTTAGGGCAGGGTTGGTGAACCTATGGCACGCGTGCCCAAAGTGGCATGCGGAGCAATTATTTCGGCACATGGAGCTGTGAATACCATTTTAAAAATTATTGTTTATGCTCTTATAGACATAAAAATAATCGATACCTCTATCTCACTTGATGGGTTGGCATGTGAGTCGAGCGAGTATACTCTTTATTTCATAAACTTTGGCACTCAGTCGCCAAAAGGTTCACCACCCCTGTCTTAGGGCATTCTGCTTAACTTGGATTTGACTTGAAAATATCTCATACATTGAAACTACCATATATGTAAAACTATATTTTGTCAATTAATATTGACACATTTTTATATGCACATTTTTATATCTCTGATAGTGAGATTCATTTTATGATTAATGGTGTGACATATTTTAGTTGGTAGCTTTTTTTTTTTTTTTACTTAGGGGTACATAAAAATGATGCAACTTACAGTTGAAGGCATCTTAGAGTTGATGAAATATAACATATGATATTTGTACGTACTCATACACATATATACCATAGTTTACTATACATGGTATTTGTATTAAACATCTAATACATATCAAATGTTTCATGTTATTTAATTTTACATCAATTGTGCTTATCCTATTATACCCATTTTTACATATGAGGAAGCTGAAACTTGGAGAAATAAATAAGTTGTCCAGAGACACTCTTATATAATTGTAATTACTGTTGCCTAATAGTAAGTTTTTATTTTCTTTTTAACAAAATGTAAGTGCCTGACATTGAGCTTTTGATTGTCGAGGCATCCACATCATAGATTTCCATTTTGAATAAACTTTGCCAGCCACACTACTAGGTAAAGAGCCAGCCATGCCCCCCACCATGAAGTTCTTCTGTTAGAAAGTCCTGAGTGACCACATGAGTGATCCTGCTTTTCCTTTTCCTCGGGATAATTCCCAATCTTGTGTTTTAAATTTGCCAAAGAAGAGTGAACCTACGAAACCCCAGCCACCACGCTCCTGACTGCAATAAGAGCCCTAGGCCCACTCTCTGTCTCCCTACTTGTGACCTTGCTGTGGCCTGGCATGTGCAGGGTGCCCTCTAGGACTCATGACTAATAACCTTGTCTTTTCAGCGATCCCTGCTGGTTATTGCTGAGGTGCTCCTGGCAATCAGAATCAGAACCCCGAGGGCCAGCCCAGCCTCAGCATGGGCTCAGGTTGGGGAAATGTCTGTGGGGGCTTCAGCAAGTAACAGGGGCTCCGCTGAGCACTCCCAGGCCTTTCTAACAGATGTCATTGCTATCCATCGACTGAGGCTGACCCCAAACAGACTCCCGTCAGCTGCCTTTCTGGATCTTCCTTTGTGAGGGTGGCACTCCCTGATTCCTGGGTGACAGACGTGGTCCTGACCAGCATTGGTGGCTGTTCCAGGGATTGGAGGGGCAAGCATTGCAATGTAGCAGGGAGCCTTACTGCCCTCAGGGTTAGCAGTTACTAGTGTGTAAAGTCGTGAAGGTGTTAATTCTAAAGTATGCTGTGTGAGCTTTAAGTCCATCCCATAATTAGAACAAAGTGTGAGAAAAGTGAAATTGATATTAAGTTAATGAAAAGGCTTTGCTTATATTTGCAAGGAAATTAGCACAACAGGAGTGCTGACAAGTGCACATTGTTAATTTCTCCTTCGTTGGGCAACTCTCAGCAGGCCTCAGGCAAGCTTGGTTCTTGGCTTCTGCCTTGTGCCCTCCCTAAAATCAGATACCCATTTTATTGGTACCATGGGGGCTTTAATTTGGGTAAGATCCAGTATAATCTCGTGGCAGTAATTTTGTAGGATAGATGAAGCCTTGCATAGGATCCATGCCATCCAGACGAGGGTCCAGGTGCTAGAAGTATGTGTAGGGGACTTCAGAGACTGTGTGTCAACATATAGCTGATGCAAATGGCCAGTGTGGTTCCCTTGCATTCAGAAGGTCGTAAGCCCTTTGACTCCAGTGGCTTCTCATTCCTGTTCCCCTTCCTAAACAATGCCGTGGACCTGGGACTGAGTGTGCAGCGTAGAACTTGCTTTGCAGTTCCCAGTCGTTAGGGGGCAAGGCTTTCTTCTGGTTTCATTTAACCAGATCAGGGCCTGTGTTAGGCTGACATCATGTGGTGTGGAACTACCCTTGTTTCTAGTTGGGATGGCAGAGACAATGCTGTGTTCACCGTGGAATTTTCTTTTCCTCTTGGGCACAGAGCTCTCCTTTAGCCTTCCCGACTGTTAGTTGGGGCCATATGGCTGCCTCTGGGCAATGGAAGATCGGTGGGAGTGATGATTGCTATTGGTAGGCCTGGCTCACGTAAACTCGCAGGGGGTCTTTGGTGCCTTCTTTCTTTCCCTTTCTGTGGTGCCCTTGGAGTCCACCTCTTCATGGCATACAAAATGGAAGGGTCCTTAGTCCCTGAATGACTGCATGGAGGAGAGCACTGTCCTCCCCAGCGCTATCTTCATGTCGCTGTGTATTGGACCATTATGTTAAGCCATTGAGATTTTGCAGTTTCTCTGTTACGGCAGCTAGTGTTAATTATCCTGACTAACTCAATCAGGCAGGGCTGGAACACTTGTCTTCCTTAGTGACAGGTCAGTCTATCTGTTGTAGGTTTCTGTCCTTGATTAAGGTGATCAGCAGATACTGATTGAGCTAAGCAATAAGTGAGGTGGAGTAAGGGAGTTAGATTGAAACCCACCTGGTTCCAGGCCAGCTTCTCTGTCTGATCGGCTGTTGGTTTTAAGAAAATACTTTTGTATTGCAGCGTCCCATTTTTCTAATTATAGAATGATGGAATGATTGTGATCATCCCCTACTTAGGCTCCATGTTGGAGCTGAGGGTTAAGTATTGAAATATTGAAAGTTGTTTGCAATTAGACACAAGTAAATAATATATGCATTGTCTTTTCTACAGCTTCTGCGGATAGGAACTGGCATTTTTTAAGATGAAACCAGCCAAAAAGTTTAGTTTAAGAATTAACAATTAAAAAAACCATGATCTTTGCTGCCATTGCATTTTAAATCATGCAAACATTTATGTTTGTGCCAAAGTTCCACAATTTCATTTACAGCAGTTACTGAAATGCATTCACAAGATAAAAATGTAGTTCGGGGAGAATATTTAAGAGCTATTTAATGATGTTAAAAACTTTGCTAATTTGCCAAGTTGTTCTTAAAATCCACTTCAGTCTTGTTTCCTGCCTACCCATCTTCCTGCAATTGAACAGATTCCACAAGATTTGAAGAGGCTGAAACCAATAGTAAGCCACACAAACCTCATGAAATACTTTTTCAGAGCTCTTTCTTTTTCTTTTCCTTCATCAGCTGAAGGTGAACACTTGGGCTGTGTTTACTTACACAAAGCAGTTTTGGGAAAAAACAAAAGCTAAGCAGTAGTTATTAATGGGCGGTTTGCATGATCCTCTTTTCTGTTACTGCTCTTCAGTAGCCTGTACACATAGACACTTGGGGAGGAGTAGGTTGCTCTCACTTCTTCCTCCTGGTCCTCCTTACTCAGATCTCGGCTTGACACCACTGCAGCCAGTGAAGGGCTTGCATTCTCTCCAGCATCACTACTTGGTGGGTGCTGCAGCTCCCTCTTCCGGGCTCTGAAAACCCCAGGCTTCCTCTTCTCCACAAGAAATGACATAGTGTAAATGCTGCATGTTTTCATTAGTGTGTAAGTTCCTGGGTGCCTCTCAGAGATGGTTCTGTTGAAAGCCTAATCCCCAGTAGAGGAAGTTTGATAGCATTGAGTTCCAGACAAGAGCCAGAGATACAACCCTGGCCCCTGCACTAGACCTCCCTAATCAGCTGACCACCAGGAGGTGCTATTCAATAGACTGAGCTTGGGCTTTCATGTTAGAGGGATGGAGTCTCAAACTTCCTGTGGCTACTTAACAAAGGCAAGCCAAAGTGTGGATTTTAGGCAGCCCATCTGGAAGACGGCAGCTGCTATGATAAGGACTGTACAACATGATATGTGTAGAACATTCTGAGTAGTGACTGTAAATAGAATGGGGATGACTGATTTTATTAATGTAGCAGTGGTAGACAGAACCATTACTGCTCCTCGGTACAAGATTTTTAGCTCCACTGGGACTCAGTTTTCTCCCCAGTGAAATCTAGACAAGATCTAAAGTGTATTCAAGTTTCGTAATTTTATGAATCAGATAGGTAGAGTCGATGATTCAAAGCGTGTCTTTTCATGTAAATGATAGCTGGCTAAGACTGGTCATATTCACATCTTTTGGCAGCAATAAAATGTTCAATATGAAGAAATGGGAGGAGGGTGCCAAGATAGCTCAACAGGTTGAGTGCCTCCCTTGCAACTGCGAGGTCCAGGGATCAAATCCTGACCCCCAGCCTGTGGAAACCCATATGCTGAGCTGCGGTGCAACTGGTAACCGCCAGATGGCAGTGAGGGTTCTCACCTTCCGTGCAGGAGGCTGCCAGTTCAGTTCCTGCCTTGTGCGGACCAACAGCCACCTGTGTGGAATGAAACCCTGTCACAACTAATGATGTACAACTATGGAGACTACTTTGAGCCCTCCACACTTCCTTCTCTCTCCCTCTCTCTCCCTCTCTCTCACCTTCTCTCAAGCAATAAAATGGATCTTAAAAGGAAAAAAATTAAAAAAATAAAGACATGTGAAATGATTTTCCTAGGTGTGGTGGTTTCAGAACATACATATTTGCAAAATCTTTGACACTATTTCCAGCCAAAAGTGGATTTTATTCCCCTCCCATTGATTATTATGTGCTAGCCTTAGTGTCTTTCTTCCAGTAGATAGAATTCAATGGAAATGATGTTGCCTGACTTCTTAGGCTGGCTCATAGAGGGTAATAGAATTTCCACCTGGTGTTCTGTTTGGGGACATGCATCTTTGAAGTCTTGAGCTACTGTGTCAGAAGTTGGGCTGCCCTGAGGCCACCATGCTGGAGAGACTACGTAGAGAGAGTACAAGAGAATATGTGCAAGGGCTAGATATTTAGATAGATGTGTTCAAGAAGTCTCAGTCACACCAGCTCCCAACTACTTTTGTCTTTCCAGTGCAGGTGCCAGACACGTGAGTGAACAAGCTTCACTCCTCCCTACTCCACCCTGCCTTGGCGACTTCCTGGCTGGTGCCAAGTGGAGCAGAGATGAACTGGCCCCACCCACAAACCCTGCTCAAATTGCAGATTCATGAGCAAGAGAAATGTTCTTTGAAGCCACCAAGTTTTGGGATGGTTTGTGCATAGCAGTAAAAAACTGGAACATGAGGCTGGTTTCCTTGTTCTTGATTAGGTGTTTTTTTCCTTCTAACCATAAGAAATAGGGAACTCCAGATGAAGATGATGATGATGATGATGGTAACAGTGCTAACAGTAATAAATCTAACAATAGCTAACATTTATTGTGCACTTGCTGAAAGTGCCCAAGACGGTGCTAAAGACTTTATATTGGTGTAAGTGGGTAATGAGTATGTTTTCTAAGTCTTGGGCTTCTATGCTACTGACAGACTGTGGGTAATGGCTAACTATTGCAGAGGGGCTAGGTTTGCCAAGAATCTAAGGCGCCTGTCAGCCAAGTTCCTGGCTTGGCCTGGCCCGCTGTGTACTGCTCCTGTGTTTGGGTGGGAGAAGGAAGGGTGGCTGCCTGCAACGGCTCCCTCCCACGTGGGCCCCACTTTGCTTAACACAGAACATCGTGTCCAGTCTCATGGATTCTTGAATCAAAATTTCATTGCACTGTTTCAGGTGTTTTAGCCTAGACAAGAACACATTGGACAGAGCCTGTTTATGTAGGAGACAAATTTCCTCTTTTTGTGAGGCCCAGAGAATTTGGTGCTTTTACAAAGAATACACACTGCAAACCTACAGCGCTTCTTATTCTCCCGAAGTTTAAATAAATTCTGCAGACTTCTTTTATTCTAGCTGTGTGGGAAATAGGAGGCTTGTCTGAATTATGGTCTTATACCAGAGGAAACAAATCAACGTCTCACTTTTCCCAGAGCGAGAACATTTTTTATTTTGGCATTAACTTGGGCACACACACGGCCTCCAGCTTTCACACTTAACTGAAGACAGGGTGGGATGCAATAGGCCCGTGGTTCCTGTGCCTATCTGAGCTTCATACTGACCTGGGGAACATTGGAAAAAAGTACCAGTTTCCAGATTCTTCAACCTGAAGGTTCACATTTTCGCAGACGTGGGGTGGGACTTGACTTGGAAATATTTATTTTTCAAAAGCTTACTGGGTGTTTCTGATGAAAAGCTGGGAGCCACTGAGATGGTTGATACCTGTGTTTTGAAGTACTTTTTATGTTCTTTTCTTGTGGCTAAAGGTTTCAAGCTTCTGAACTACTTCTTGGAGGGCATATAGCACCCTCAGTTTCAGTGTCTTCATCTGTAGCTATATTATTGATTTCATAGGGTGTTAGAAGGATTACGTGAGTTTATTAATGTGGGATGTCGGATTTATTCTTGATTTCTTATAGATCCCCTCCCTGCTCCCCTCTTTTCCCCTCCTCTCCCCTCCCCTCCCCTTTCTTTCCTATACTTGATTAACTCTATTGTTAGCATTTGCCTTTTAATTTCAAGCTTTAAAGATGTACCTTCAAAACTGACCATGTTTTTTTCTTATTGTGGTTGGAACCATTTGCATGAGCTCTACCTCTTGATCCAGAGGTGTTGCTGTGGCTCTTGCTTGTGTCTGAGGCTGTTGGCACTCCCTCCTGGCTTGTGCTGCCTTCTGTTCTGCCTGCACCACACCTTCCTCTCATGCCATCTGGGGTGTCTTTTTGTTTGGTAACCTGGATCTGAGTGAGTGTATTTCATTGTGTTTGCCGTGAGCACAGTTTTTATCTTTTTATGTAAAAACTGCTTCTCCTGTGTTTCCTAAATCAGTTTATTGTAGTACTGATCTTCTGGGTTTACAAGCCAGTACCTCAGTCTTTCTTCTCACACCCAAGAGCTACCCGTGGCCGACTCCTGGTAACTCCCATCTGCCCCATACTGTTTCCCCAGCTGCCTCTTCTAAGTGTGCCCTCACCCCCACCCGTGTCTTATAGGACAGGGGATCGACTCCTAAATTGTTTCTGCTTCCAATCTCTGCTCGGTATAAGTCTGTGCTGCATGATATTCTAGACTTTAAAAAGGCAACTTTGTGATGCAGCATGCAGAACTCTTCTATATTTTATGAAAATTTCCAAGTTTTATATGGTTGTCTTACCCACATCTAGTTGCATACCTTCCTTTTTCTAGCTTTCTAAAGCATTCACCTTGGTTTTTACTGCAACAGCAATCCTCTTTCTTTTCTCACTCATAATGTCATCAATTTATGTAATTTAATAGAATCACGTAATTATAGTAACAAGCACAGCTGGCATGAAGAGGTTTTTGGGGAAAAAAACAATGAACTGTTGGCAGGTATACAACTCAACTGTGAGAGCAGAAACAGGCTGACCAGACAGGAGGGGTGTCTTCCAGCTGAGCCCACGGCATGCCTGGGTGCCTGTCTTCATTCTGGTCGGCAGAGGCGGTGGAGAGTGGCAGTGAGTCTGTGCCTCAGTTAACAGAGGGTCTGTTGTGTTAAATTAGCACATTAATTGGGAGGAACTGGGAAAATGGAAAAATAGAAATCAGAAAACAAAATGGTTATAATTCTATAGTGTTAAAATAATAGCAGTTTGCTTTTTTCTGTAAACATTTTTATATCTTTAAGATCATACTCTGATATACAATAAATGGGTGAATTCTCTGGTTTCTCAACATTTTCATAGACATGTTTTCCCATACTACTAAATGCTTTGTAAACATTGTTGTAGTTGTGTGTTATTCTTATGCAATGATTTTACCATAAGTCACTTTCTCACATCACTATAGGCAGAGACGGGAATTGCTTTCAAATATTTCTCATAAATAATGATGTGATGAATATTTTTGTATGTAGAACTTTTATATCCAGTATCAGATAGAAATAATTAGTGGAATTATTAGGTAACAATGTATAGGACTTTTAAAGGCTTTTGATATATTTTGTCGAACTGGTTCCCGTTAGGTTTGTATCACTTTATAATTTCACCAACAATGCATGAAAGTTCTTGTGCTGCCTTATCCTCTTTCCCAATGAATAGATGTTACAATTTGTACAACCTTGCCAATTTGATAAACAATTACATATTCCTGTTTTAGTTTGCATTTTATTGATTGCTAATAAGAGTGAATATTTCTCCAAATGTTATTTATTTGCATTTGCATTTTTATAAAATTCAAAGTTCTAATTTACCTATTAAAAATAGAATTTTTTTGTTCATTAATCCAATTGTTCATTTGCATACGTTTTTTTTTTTCATGTAATAAAGAAATTGTCTTTGTCTTCAATGTTTATTACAAATGTGCTTTCCAAACTCATTGCTTACCTTTTAATGTTGATATTTTTTTTGGGGGGGGGGTTACATTTTTATACAGCATTTAATCTTACAAAGTTTTCTCTCATTTAGTGTTTGACACAATAGTCACATGTTTTTTCAAGCTTATTTAAAAATTTAAGTTGAATTTTTAGCGTATCACTAAAATGAACACAGGACTTATACTTAGGAGTTGAGGTTCTAGCTTGATCTTTTCCATTGATAGTTTGTCCCTCTCCATTGGTTGAGTAGTGCTGTTTCCCCACCGATTCATGATCCTCCCATATCATGCTCTCAGTTGTTATATGAAAAAACCAGTAATATTTCTGAGGTGCCTATTCTGCTCTAATGAGTTATCTATACTTGAATCATTGCCATATTGTATTAACTATGTTATCTTATTAGCCCTTATCATTTCTCTTCTTCCTTTTTAAAGATGCTACACCTCTTTTTGGTTACAATGGGTTTGGAAAGCATATTTTGTTTGTCTTTCAAAGACCAGCATTATTCCCAAAGGAAAGGTACATAGATGATAGATTTTCAAACACCTTGTTGTGTATTCTTCTTTTTTTTTTTTCATTCCTCTTTCAGCTAATTGCTTTAATGCATCTTGAATGTATCTAGGCTGTGTATTCTTCTTTTACCTTTACATGTATATGCCTTGGCTAACTATAAAATTTCTTTGTTGAAATCTTTTCCCTGAAAGTTATGACATTATATTATGATATTTCATAAGTCAAGTCTGTCCATCCAGAACTATCTATGTAATTTGTGAGATCTAATAAAAAATGAAAAGCCTGATTCAACAATTTCAAGATGGTGACAGTGGAGCCTGAAATGAAGTGTAGGGCCCATCTAAGCACTGGGCTCTGTGTAACTTCGTGACATCACCAGTGAAGTCGACCGTTTATCCATTTCATGGATATTTATTGAGCACCCACTCTGTTTTGTTTACTTGAAGAGAAAGAACCCTCATGATACTCACAGTCCAGTGCAGGACACAGATGAGTTAGACATGACATTGTTAGTCCTTGATGGAGGTGTACACAGGGTGTTGTGAATGCACAGAGGAGAGAGAGCTCCACCAGAGCAGCTGCAAGAGGCTTCCAGAGAAGGTGATGCTTGGAGAGATGTTCTAAGACTTTTGCTCTGAATGATGCAGGCAGACTAGAAGATTTTGAGCTCAAAGTACTGACATGGTCCAATTGAAATTCTTACAAAAGATCACCCTGCTGTGTGGAAAAGATGTTGTAGGGGACATGGATGAAAGCAAGGATGGAAGCAATTAGAAGCCCATTGCAATAATCCAGGCAAAGGAAGATGGAAATGGTGGCTTGGCCCTATTTGGAATAGTGGTGGTGAGAAGTGGTCATGTTCTGAATATATTTTGAAGATAGCACTGTGACAATCTGTGGATTAAAAATATATGAGATAGGAGAGCAGCATTTAAGGATGACATGTTTTTTCATCTAATCAGTTAGAAGCATGGACTTGTCATTCACTAAGATGCACATAATGCAACACGTAGACGATGAGAGAATTGTACACCTGGAAACAATGTAATTGTTACCAACCAATGTCACTCCAATAAATTTAACAATAAAAAAAGAACACTTGTAGGGGAACAGGTTTATGGGAAGATTTAACATCCAGCTTCAAATGCATTGAGTTTGAGATGCTTATTAAATGTCTAAGTAGAGGTGTTGAATAGACAGTTGAATATGCAATTCTGGATTTGGACTTGATCTAAGAGAGTGGGAAGAGAAAGGAGGGAAGAGGCTTTGCTGAGATGGTTGGAAAAGAAAAGAAAGGCACTGTCAATAAAATGTTCCTGGTGACCAATTGGATACAGAGAAGAAAGCAACAAAGTTAGAAAATGAAACCTACCAGCTTTTAAGTATTTTTCCCTCATTCATTAGCCAAACAAGGGTTCTGGAATATGGACTCATAGTTCTTTTTTTTATTGGGAAGAGCAAGCCTTGGAACTATTTCTTGTAGTTCAGATTCCTGTGGGAAATGATGCAGGTAATATCTTGATATTTATTTATGATGAAGAGAGAATTGCTGTCACTTAAATACTGAATTATTAATGATTTAGGAGGAAATGACTTCTTTCAGAAACACCAAATCTGAAGGCCTGTTAGATCCAGGCCAGGTAGTAAATTACATCTTTCAGTGATAGGCCTAAGGAGTTGATGCTCACGGAAGGGGGTTGCTGTGATTACCTTCTATGAGTTGGGCTCGGGCAGTTATGATTTTGGCAGCAAATCCAGGATCATTTTGCTTATGACACTTAGGCATTTTAGAAGCTCATCTTTGTTCATAGACCCCATTACAATGGAATTAATCCTTTACTAGGGAGAATGCTGGCCACTCTAGTACCAGTTTATTTGGAACTGAAACAGAACATTTTCAAGATGCAAGAAAGAGCCAGATAACTCCCAGGCCATTCTGATCTGTCCTTGCAGGACAAATTTCCCAGTTTCTGGCTGTCTATTCCCAAGTGTGGTGTGGTGACAAATTATTCAGGGGAAAATGCACATACTTGTCCTTTCAAAAATAAGATATATTTTTGTAGAGAAGAAAAATATTGGAGAAGTCTGCTTAAGTAGGCCTTGTCTTCTGTCTCCAGCATGAAACTCAATGAGGGTACAGGGATGACAGAGAAAACATGTGTTAGACAATTGAGTAACCTGGTGAGTGTGTGTGTGTGTGACAGAGTTTTTGTTTTTTCATCATCTTAGTCATTCAGTCACTTTCAGAGAAGAGGTTAAGTTATTTAAGGATGTTTGCTGCATTCTGAAATGGATTAAAACCTATCTTTATTTCCAGCGAGTGATTTAAATATTGTATTGCTCATTTCTAATTGAATAAAAATGTGGCGGTTCTTTATAGATTTTGAAGGCATTCTCTCCAAAAAGGCTGTTTTGTTTTCTCTTTTTGAAATAAACATGGATTAACATAAGAAATAAGGAGGCTGTGAAAAGAATCAATAAAATTAACTGGAATTGAATTTCACACTTCGAATGCATTACACGTTTCTATTAGGGGAGATATGGAGAAACGGAATCAGTTCAAAGAGTGGCTGAGGCTCATAAAAGAGTGACCTACTTCAAGAAGATGAATATTTAAAACGAAAAAAAGCTTGAAAATAATTTGCTTTACATCATGGACCAAATTTTAAAATAACAGGGAAGCCTCAAAGAAAAGCAGGATTTTTACAGGATTGGAAAAGGCTGGGCTGGCACTACATTGCGGGTAGTACAGAGGTATTAGGAGGAAGACTGGGCTTGGAGTCTGAAGATCTGGGTTCGAGTCCTGCTGCTGCTGATTAATTTATTTGAATAGTTGCTTTGTTTTGACCCTTAAAACTGT
>PVKE010006065.1:32726-56103 GCA_004027555.1 Craseonycteris thonglongyai
CGAGGATCGAATCCCGGCTCCGGCCCAGGCAGGACCCACGTGCTGAACTGGGGAGTTCCCACAGTTCGGTTCTCTAACTGTCTCTGTCTCTGTCTCTCTCTCTATCTGTCAAAAAGTAAAATAGAAATAACTATGCACTGAAGACAAAAAGATAATTTCTCTCTATAAATGTGAAAAGATAAAAAAAAAGAAAAAAAAACAAAGAAAAAAAAAACTGTTTTCTTTGTATACAAATAAAACTTGTTTGACTTGGCTTTACTGTTGAAATTAAGCCTGTTTAATTTCTTTAGGTGTACAATGAACCATGAATTTAGGAATTCAGGCCAAGCTAGAATCTTAGAGTGAATAGGCTGAATATGGGGAATGAGTGCCTTACAAAAATGACATGCAACCTTTCTTGACTAGGTGTGCTAGGACTTCAGTGAAAACCACTCTTTTTTCCTACCTGAAACCCTCCTTATCTCCTGCTTGTGAGCGCTCTGTAAATGGGGCCATGTAGGATGCAGTAATAAATATTCAGGGAGGGGCTGAATATTTCTTCCTTCTGAAGAGTATCCTTTGCAGAACTATACTGACTTCATAGTGAAAGTGCAATGTGCACATTCATCAATTTTTCTTTTGCAAGTGAAAGTTAGTACTCAACGTAGAGTGGTTTGATAGAGCTAGAGTAAAATTCTCTGTTTTTCTGGTGTGTGACTCTCAATTTCGTCATGAATAAAATGGAAATAATGCCTATTAGATTTGTTCATAAATCTCCTTTTCTTTATAATTACTTGGACTTTATTTACTTATTTATATATTTACTTATTGTTTTTGACACACACACACACACACACACACACACACACACACAGCCAGAGAGAAGGGGGAGGGCCCAGAGCATTCTCCATAGTTATATATCATTCATTTTCTTTTCCTTTTTTTTATTGTTAAATTTATTGGGGTAACATTGGTTAGTAACAATTACATAGTTTGCAGGTGTACAATTCTGCATTACATTTTCTATGCATTGTATTATGTGCTCACCACCCAGAATCAGCTCTCTTTCCATCACCATGTATTTGATGCCCACCCTGCTACCCCCTCCCCCTCATTCTCCCACCCACCTTCCTTTACCCTCAGGTAACCACAAAATTGTGTCCATGGGTTTTGTTTCTTTGTTACTTTCAGTTTTATATTCTACCTATAAGTGAGGTCATATGGTTCTTGATTTTTTTCAGTCTGACTTATTTCACTTAACATGATGATCTCAAGGTCTGTCTATGTTGTTGCAAATGGCAGTATTTCATCTTCTCTTATCACTGAGTAATATTCCATTGCGTAAATGCAGGATACAAAGTCAGTGTACAAAAATCCATTGCATTTTTTATGTATGAACAATGAAACTTCAGAAAAAGAACTGAGAAAAACAATACCATTTGCAGTCATGCAAAAAGAATAAAATACCTAGGAATAAATTTAACAAAGTCCTTAATGGACTTATACACAGAAGACTGTAAGACACTATTAAAAGAAATTGAAGAAGACACAAAGAAATGGAAAGATATTCCCTGTTCATTGATTGGAAGAATCATCATAGTTAAAACGGCCTTATTACCCAAAGTGATATACAGATTTAATGCAATTCCCATCAAAATGCCACAGACATTTTTTTGAGAAAAAGATGTAAAAAATTATCAGATTTATATGGAACCACACAGACCCCAAATCACCAAAGCAGTTCTATGAAAAAAAGCATAAGGCTGAAGACATCACACTCCTCAACCTCTGTCAATGCTTAAATGAAGCGTCAATAATCAAAACAGTGTGGTATGACAGAAAAACAAACACAGAGACCAATGGAACAGATTAAAAAACCCAGAAATAAACCCACGAATAAATATGGACAGATAATTTTGGACAAAGGAACAAAAAATATACAATGGAGAAAAGAAAGGCTCTTCAGGAAATGATGCTGGGAATGTTGGAAAACCACATGCAAAAGAATGAATCTGGACTGTGAACTGTCACAGTATACCAAAATTAACTCAAAATTTATCAAAAACCTCCACATAAGACTTGAAACAATAAACTACAGAGAAGAAAACACTGGTACTAAACTTATAGACCTTGGATTCAGAAAGGACTTTATGAACTTGACCTCAAAGGCAAGGGAAGTAAAAGCAAAAATAAATGTATGGGACTGTGTCAAACTAAAAAGCTTCTGCACAGCCAAAGAAACCATCAACAAAGCAAAGAGGTGACCAAACAAATGGGAGAAAATATTTGTAAACAATGCCTCTGATAAGGGGCTAATATCTAAAATACATAAAGAACTCATACAACTCAACAACAACAACAACAACAACAACAACAAAAATTCCAATTGAAAAATGGGCAGAAGACCTGAACAGACACTTTTCTCATTAAGACATATAAACAGCTAACAGATATATGAATAAATGCTCAACTTCATTAGCTATTAGGGAAATGCGAATTAAAACCACAATGAGATACCACCTTACCCCTGTTAGAATGGCTATACTCAACAAGACAAGGAATAAACAAGTGCTAGAGCAGCTATAGAGAAAAAGGAACCCTCATACACTGCTGGTGGAAGTGTAAATTGGTTCAACCACTTTGGAAGGCAGTATGAAGATTCCTCAAAAAATTAGGAATGAAATTGCCATATGACCCAGAAATTGTTCTTCTGGGTATCTACCCAACACCTAGAACCTATATAATTTTTACCAATCAATGTCATCTCAATAAATTTAACAATTAAAAAGAACTTGAACCACTTAGTCTGCAAAGATATATGTACCCCAGTGTTCATTGCAGCACTGTCCACAATGGCCAAAGTTGTGGAAACAACCAAAGTGTCCTTTGATAGATGACTGGGTAAAGAAGTTGTGGTCCAAAAAATTTCAGAGGAGACAAAGCTCTTAAGCTTCCAAGTTCATTTTACAGGGCCACCATTACCTTTATTCCAAAATCAGACAAAGACATAAAAATTGAATATTATAGTCTAATGTTCCTGATGAACACAGACACAAAAATCCTCAACAAAATATCAGCAAACTGAATTCAGCAGTACATTTAAATATTTATACACTGTGATCAAGTGGTATTTATACCTGGAATGCAAGACTAGTTGAATATTCACAAATCAATTAATGTGATACATCACATAAAATGAAAGATGAAAATTGTATGATCATGTCAATAGATGCAAAAAAATGTTTGACAATATCTGGCATCCATTTATGATAAAAACTTGCAGCGAAGTGGGAACAGAGGGAACATATCTCAACATAATAAAGGCCATATACAAAAAACCCCTAGCTCACATCATACTCTAGGGAAAAGTTGAAAGCACTCTTCTTAAGATCAGGAACAAGACAAGGATGCTCACTTTCACCACTTTTATTCAACATATTCTAAACCACAGCAATCAGATAACAAGAAGAAATAAAAGGCACTTGAATTGGAAAGGAAGAAGTAAAACTGTTATTATTTGTAGATGACATGATACTATATATAGAAAACCCCAAAGATTCCACCAAAAAGCTATTATACCTGATAAATAAATTAAGTGAAGTAGCAGGATACAAAATTAACATTCAGAAATTTGTTGCATTTTTATTTTTATTTTTAAAATTTATTTATTTATTTATTTTAGACAGAGAGACAGAGAGAAGGGGTAGGGTTGAGAGCAGTCTCCATAGTTGTACATCATTGGTTTTCGACATAGCTTCACTCCATAAGGTGGGTGCAGGACTGTACAGGGTAGGAACTGGGCTGGGGGCCTCCTGCATGGGAGGCATGCCCCTTGTGAGCTGGGGCCTCCTACATGGTAACCAATCCTGGGGCTGGAGCCAAACCGGGGCCTCCCCCATGGGAAGCTTGCCCCAGCAAGAACTGAACTGGGGACACACCCCAGTTCAGCATGTGGGACCAAATGGGCTGGGGCCAGGATACAATCCTTGGAACCTGGGGTTGCAAGGTGAGTGCTCAACTGGCCGAGTTATCCCAGCGTCCCCTGGTTGCATTTTTATATACCAATAAAGACTGTCAGAAAGAGCAATTAAGAAAACAACCCCATTTACAATTGCATCAAAGAAAATAAAATACCTAGAAGTAAATTTAGCCAAGAATGTAAAAGACCTATACTCAGAAAATTTTAAGGCAGTGAACAAAGAAATTGAAGAAGATACAAATAATGGAAGCATATATTGTGCTCATGGATAAGAATAATTAACATTGTTAAAATATCCATACTACTCAAAGCAATCTATAGATTCAATGCAATCCCTATTGAAATACCAATGGCATTTTTCCCTCACAAAATTAGAACAAATAATCTCAAATTTTATATGGAGCCACACAAAGCCCCAAATACCCACAGCAATCTTGAGAAAGAAGAACAAAATTGGAGGTACCATGCTACCTGATATCAAACTATACTACAAGCCCGTAGTAATCCAAACAGCATCATACTGGTATAAAAACAGACACATAGATTAATGGAACAAAACAGAAAACTCAGAAGGAAGCCTATGCTTATATGGTCATTTAATCTATGGCAAAGGAGACAAGAATGTACAGTGGAGTAAAGACAGTTTACTCAATAAACTATGTTGGGAAAACTGGACAGATACGTGCAAAAATATGAAAGCTGGACCACCTTCTTACAACATATAAAAGAATGAACTCAAAATGGATTAAAGACTTCAATGGACTTGTAAGATCTAAAACCATAAAACTCCTAGGAGAAAACATCGGCCGTAAACTCTGACATGGCTCTTAGTGACATTTTTTTCTGATCTGTCTCCTTGGGCAAGGGAAACAAAAGAGAAAAAAACAGATTGGACTACATCCAGCTAAAAAGTTTTTGCACAACAAAGGAAACTATCAACAAAATGAAAAGAAAGCCTACTGAATGGGAGAAGATCTTGACCAATGATACATCTTTATCTAAAATTTATAAAGAACTCATGTAACTCAACATCAAAACACAAACAATCTAGTTAATAAATGATCAGAGAACCTGAATAGTCATTTCTCCAAAGAGGACATACACGTGGACAGTAGATGTATGAAAAGATGCTCAATGTTACTAATCATCAGAGAAATGCAAATTAAAACCACAATGAGATAGAACCTGACACCAGGATGTCTATCATCAATAAAGCTACAAGCAACAAATGTTGGCAAGGATGTGAATAAAGGGAACCCTCATACACTGTTAGTTGGATTGCAAATGTGTGTAGCCACTAACAAAAATAGTTCGGAGATTCCTCAAAAAATTAAAAATAGAATTATCTTATGACCCAGCAATTCCACTACTGGATATTTATCTGAAGAAATCTAAAACACTAATTCGAAAAGATAAATGCACCCCCAAGTTCATTGCAGCACTATTTACAGTAGGTAAGATATGGACGCAACCTAGGTTTCCATTAATAGATGACTGGATAAAGAAGAAGTAAATCTATACAGTGGAGTATTACTCAGCTATAAAAAAGAATGAAATCTTGCCTTTGCCACATGGATGACCTATAGGGGCTATTGTGCTAGACAGAGAAAGACAAAAACCATATGATTTCACTTATGTGTGGGTCTAAAAAACAAAATAATTGAACAAACAAAACAGAAACAAATTCATAGACATAGAGAACATTTTGAGGGTTTCCGGATAGGAGGGATATTTGGGGGATGGGTGAAAAAGGGGAATGGATTAAGATACGAAAATCACCATTTATAAAAACAGTCACAGGGATGTAAAGTACAGTATAAGGAATATAGTCAATCATATTATAGCTATGTATGGCATCAGATGGGTACTAGACTTATTTGCGGTGGTCATTTCGTAAGTTAGATAAATGTTCAATCACTATGTTGTACACCTGAAATTAATATAATATTGTATGTCAACTGTAATTGTAAAATAAAAAAATATTGAAAATATTATTTTTTCACTTTTATTGCTAAATGAGACAGAATTGCCTACATATATGATTAATAAGAAGCTTTGGTGAGAATTTTCTACCCTTAAGGTATCTAATGAGTTTGAGGGAAGAACAACAGTAGAGTAAAAATATGGTAGAAAGGATATCTCTATAATAATTTTAGAAAGAGAACTTATGTCTCCCTAGAAATATATCATTAGACATTTTTGATTTGCAATTATTTGCAAGTTACTGATTTGGGGACGTCAACTTAGCATTGCAGTTGTACTTTGCTTAATTCTCTGTGATTTGTGCTTGTAACTATCACAGAATGTAAAATGTAAAATGAATGCAAACGTAGTTTTTAATCTACTTGAACAATTTGGAAACTTGCATCCCACTGTAATGGAATTTGCTGTGCAGTGCCAAAGGATTTTTTTGATTCTTAAGTTTTTGTGCTATTTAGCTTTGCTTTATTTGAAAAAGATTCTGGGATGTTGCCCAAGACAACTGGGAATTGCTCATAAGTGTATTGGAAATCTACGCAATGTGGTTGAATGTGGAAGTGCAGCTGGATATATTATAAATCCTTCCTAGAATTGTTGCTGGGCTTGGTAATGGCTTTTCTTTAAGTAATTTCTGTGATCATACTTGTAAAGAGACAGGCGATATTGTGAAGAATGTGGGGTTAGTTATGGGAGTTCTATAGCTAGAACAGCTGGAATAAAAGTTTCTAGAGTGTTTTTCTTGACTATTTTTGATTTTTTCATTTGGTTTAGATTTATTTTCTGGAAAAGATACACTGTTCTCCCTACCTCCTCCCCACCTAACTGATCTTGTTTGACCCTTCAGCTGTGAGGTTACCTGGATGTGCTAATGTGAGAGTGGTTTTATGGAAGGGGATTAAGGACTAGGTCGGAGAAAACCACACAGGACAGAGGAAAACAGGATATAGGAAGAGTTTTGGAACAGGGCAAAGAAGTAGAGAGAGGTAAAGGTGTATGTGTTCATCAGTACTATTGATTAATTTAGCCAGGCTTAGGAATGGATTCTGAGATTCTGAAATAATTGTTTACTGCCTTTAGTCTCATCTAAGATGCTTGGTTATTCCCCAAAGCAGTGGATAGATGCCTTCTTGGACTGTTCCTCCCTCCTTAGTACTGACATCTCCATAAGAACCAAGCCCTCCAAAGTGAAAACATGACACCATATCTCAAAATTGCACAATGCCTTGTACATAATAGTAGCTTAATAAATGTTTACTGAATAAATAAATGTCCTTTAGCTTTGAAATTCTACTCAAACTTCATGATTTTGTTTTTTTAATAGAGAAACCTGGTGACTGAGAATAGGCAGTTAGGGTGGTTTTGAGATGTCCTGGTAGGTACTTGCTGTTTGGTTTGAAATGAGGATATTGTTCTGTCCTCAAGATGAAGAGCAGAGGGATTAGGGAGGAATTGACAGCAGGCAAAGAAAAACCAGGAGATGGGACCAAGAAAAGGGCAGATGCTGCAATAATCAGATTGGGGTTTTGTGGAACTGCAAAGCTGTTACATATTTCTTGCTATTGTGATTAGGATTGCTCTGTTTTAAGAGGCTAGAAGTCCTATTGTTCTGTCATGACGCAAAGCGTTGTGCAGCTGTGGGACACTGTCCTGCCCTTCCAGGAGAACCCGGGAGGATGCCATGCAATGAGTTGCCTGTTTCTGTGAGCCTCCAATGCGGTAGTGCCTGTGGGACCCCCAGGAAACCTCCGGGCTGGTCACAGTGGTTCTGATCCCCACCTGTGCCTGTGGGAAGGAAGACGGTGGGCCTGTGCTGCGGGAGCCCTGCTGAGGCCGTGGCCTCAGCTGTTGGGCTGTGCGTAGTTTGATAAAGAGGTTCAGTTTTGTTTCATGGCAGAGAGAGGGTGTTTAGTCTAATGAAGTGACTAAATATTTTATCTTTCTAATACAATTACGTTTTTTGTTAGAAGTAATCCACATGAGCTCAGGGGCTTTTTTTCTGTTTTATTGACATTGTATCCTCAATACCTACAAAAAGGCTTGGCACAAAGCAGGCACTGGGTAGATGTTAGCTGAATCTGTAGACTGCATAGGTACGAGGAATGGGATCGGGCAAGGGCAGGAGAGGGAGAGGAGGACTGACTGCCTCTGTGCTTGAACCAGTTTCTGTCTGTTTGTTGCCTGTCCTCTACGGCAGGGGTGTCAAACTGGCTGCCCACGGGCCGCATGCGGCCCCCGAGGTAATTTTTTGTGGCCCACGATGCTCTGAAATAAAATGAAAATAGAAAAAATTGTTACGAAGAAAATAACGCTTAGGGGAGATGGAGGCAATACCGTACACACAGTTCCCTCATTAACCCTTTAACTACTGAAGACGAGTATACATGTGACCCAGTGCCTTTCCTGGGGGCCTGTGTGTGTGGGGGGGGGAGGGATCAGGGTGCTCCACATGTGAGTCAGGGCATCAGCAGAAGCCAAGTGAAGATGACGCTTGTGTGCCATGTGTAGGAATTTGGATTTCCATCTGTGGGGATCAGATGAAGGTTTATTTTCATTTTTTAAAAACCTTTTTCAGTGAAGAATTTCAAACATTCATGAAAGTAGAAAGGATAGTGTGTGATATTCATAAGCTCAACGTCAGTTCTATAGTTTATGTTTCTCCATATTTGCTTCATCCATCTATCTGTATCTTATCTATATGGATCCATCCATCCATCGTCATCTATCAGAGTTTCAACAAGGGAGTGATTTATGCTTTAGAAAGCCACTCTGGAAGGAGCATGGGGGATGAACTAGAGAAGGAGAGGAATAGAGTTTGGCAAGACTCATTAAAAGTCTGTTGGGGAAGCCGGATGGCTCAGTGGTTAAGCACTTGCTTTGCAGCCCTGGGAACTGAGGATTGAATCCTGGCCCTGGCCCGTGTGAACCCATATGCTGAACTGGGGTGTGCTTCCCATTTGGGAGGACCCCAGTTCGGTTCTCACCCGCTGGTTCAGCCCCTGGCTCAAGGGGGCGTGCCTTCCATGCAGGAGGCCCTCAGCCCAGTTCCCACCCTGCATGGCCCCCACCCACCTGTGTGGAACAAAACCATGTAGAAAACTGATGGAGTTCAACTATGGAGACTGCTCTGGGCCCTCCCCCTTCTCTCTGTCTTTGTCAAAAACAATAAAATAAATATTAAAAAAAAAAAGTCTGTTAAAACTATTGAGATGAGAGGTGGTGATGACCTGCAGTGCGACAATTGGATTAGAGTAAGGGCTCAGAGATATTTATGAGGTCACTTCAGTGATTATGGCTCTATAACAGATTGTCACAAAACTTAATGGCTTAAAATAATGACAGTGTTTATTTTGCTCACAAATCTACAGTTTGGGCAGGGCTGACTTTTTTTCTGATTTACTCAGTGTCACCTGATAATGAGTTGAAGGCAAGTAGCAAATCATCTGAATCCTGGTTAATTCCTACCCGGCTGGTTGATGCTGGCTGTCGTCCAGGATCTCATCTGGAACACCTACCTGTGGCCTCACCACGTGGCCTGGGATTCTTCATAACATGGTGCCTGGATTAGGAGGGTGACTGGAGAGACAGACAGGACAGAGGAGAAACAGAGAGAATGAATGAGAAAGAGAGAAGGAGAACACCAGGTAGAATGATGTTGAATTTTGTGATGGAGCGTCTGAAGTCATGTCGCATCGCTTTAGCCACATTCTGTTCATAAGGCAGTCACAAGCTTAAAAAGAGAGAAAATAGTTTCCACCTTTTGATGGGGCGTGACAAGAATCTAGAAGAGCATGTGGATCTGGAAATATTGCTGTTGGCTAATTTTGGAAAATCTAGTGTGTCCAGGGAGCTAAAATGATAAGATTTGATAGTTGGATGTGGAAAACATGGGGAAAAGGGATGAGAAACAGTCTGAGATGACATCAGGACCTCTGGAGTAAGGGAGGCCTTTCACTGAAAGGGCCGTGTACATGGCGAAACAGGCTGTGACAAGGAACGGGGAGATGATGAGGAAGGCATTTGGTTTTGGTCCTGTTGATTTGTTAGGAAATCTTGCATCAGAACAGCTTCCTAAACTGCAAACCCACAGATATAGCATTATTCTAGGAAGAGACAACTGAGTTTCTCAGTAGTTTTTGATACTTTTGAGTTGAGTTTGCTTTCCTAGCCTCTGAGTCCCTTAGAAAGCTGGCTGCTCTGTACTCGGAGCCCAGGTGGAGGTAGACAGCCTTTTGGTGTTTCTAAGCCCGCAGGGAATGCTGTGGCCCTCAGCATCTGCTTCCCTCAGCACGGCGAGAGCAGCCAGTTAGGATCCAGCATTTATTGAAGTCATCCAGATATTTCTTGAGCACCAGTGGAATGCTGGGACCTAAAGAATTCATGTGTAAATTAGACACCAGCATTGAGCTAAAGAGCTCTATTTCTCCAAGGGGATACAATGCCTGGTGCTGAGCTCCAAGGAGACAGAGCTCTGAGCAGACACACATGTACAATGTGCTCACTGGGCTTTTCCTGCCCTCTGGGTTCCCCGTGGGGTGACTGTTACCAAGTGTCTCTTTTGAAGCACACATGGTTCTGTTTGAGAGGAGAGACCAAGCCACTGTTCTTACACATTATGGGACATGTATAGACATTAGGTTCTCTTGGTTCCCACGCCAAACGCAGCATCAGCAATGTTACATCCCTACTTCTGCCCCAGAGCCAGCACCCAGATGTGCCCTGACTCACATCACTGTCTCCAGTCACCCAGTGTTCTGGAAAGCCTAGGAGCACCCCACCCCACTTCTCACTCCTGGCTTTCTGCATCTGGATTCTGATGTAGTCTTACCCTGCCTGGCTGGTTCTGATACTGAGTTCATTCTGTAAACCATGACTGAAAATCTTATTCCCTTTAACTTAGACACAAACGAGTATAATTCAAGTTAGAAAGCACTGAAAATCTGAAAGAGTTCCAATCAGGGTGGGAGCCCTTGAGCCTGGGGAGATGAGGGGAAGTTTCTTTGAGGAGAGGTCACTTGAGCTGTGCTTTGAAAGTCAGACAGAGTTGGATATACAGAGATGATGGAAAAAGCATTCTAGCTGGAGTGCCAGCAGGAACAGAAGCAGGAACATGACAGAGCTGTGTTTTATTCTGAATGACTTTACCAGCAATCTGCGTATACGAGTGTGCATATAGTTTGTGTGAAGTTTATTTACCTTTAGGTTTTACAATCCTTATTAAAATTATTTCATTTTTTTTTACCCTGCCTATGAGCAGACATTTGCTTTTATCAAGAAACCCTGAGGAGAGCCCTCACACTGAATCTAGACTTAATTATGTGAATAGTATCAGCAGATTGGGAACATTTTGATTTAAGACAAAAGTTGAAATGCTTTGGAAAGAGTCATAGGACTTATAAATCAATACTAAAGTTTTATGCAATGAAACTTCAATTAAAGTTAAGAAAAATAAACCAGGAAGGTAAAGTTTGCTTGCCCAAAGGTTTGGATAATATTCTGAAATGTGCATTTTTCCAGTACCTCCTGTTTTTAATTCAGAGACCACTACATCCATATTCTTTCCAGTGATGCTCACTCCTCCCTGTGGGTCTGAATTGCCCTCTAGAATAATTTTTCTTTAGGCTCCAGACCTTCCCTTGGGATTTCTATTGCTGTAGGTCTGCTTATGATAAATTCTCTAATTCTGTGGATTTGAAAATGTCTTTATTTCATTTTTATTTTGAGGGATAGTTTTGTTGCTTATACAGACTGTTTCACTGTTTCTGGCCTCCATGATTCCTAATGAGAAGTCCATCGTCACTTGTACTATTGTTCTCATGTATATAACGTGTCATTTTGAACTGGCTGTTTCTAAGATTTTAACTATATTTCAGCGATTTGCCCTGACATAGTTTTCTTTATGTTTATTCTGCTTGGGTTTTGTTGAGTTTCTTAAATTTATAAGTTTGTCTTTCATTAGATTTAAAAGTTTTAGGACTATTTCTTCCATTTTTTTCTTAGTATCTGTTTCCTCTTCTTCTTGGACTCCAAATATTAGTATAAGTTAACTTGATTGATGTTGAGTTTCTGAGGCTCTGTCCAGTTTTATTTTTTCTTTATTTTTTCTTTACTGTTCTTCAGATTGAATAGTTTCTATTAGTCTAACTTAGAATTCACAGATTCTCACTCTCCAATCTGCTCTTAATCTCATTTCAGTATTGTACTTTTAATTTTTAACTTAATTCCTATTGGTTCTTTTTTCATAGTATCTAATTTCTGGGTTGAGATAGTCTATGTATTCATTCATTAGGTATATATTTTCATTTAAAAATTTTGGTGTGTGTGTCTGCTAATTTGAACATCTAGATCATCTTTGGGTTGATTGAAACCATTTTTTGTTCTTAAAGATGTATTATATTTTCCTCTTTCTTTGCATGTCTAGTGATTTTTGATCATTGCGAGGCATTATTAATGATGTGTTATAGAGACTCTGGATCCTGTTATGTTTATTTCAACATGATTTTTTTCTGACAGTTAACTTGGCTGGACTCAATCTCCAAATCAGTCCCTTACAATAGGCAGCTACTGACATGCCTACTTATTTCTTTCAGCTTCTAGCTGTTGCTTTTCCATCCCACCCACTATGGTCTCTCACATCATATATGGTTTAGTAACCAGCCACGGATGTGGGTGGGCTTCATATACAGATTTTGTGGACTCATTCCATCTGCAGTTGTTTCCCTCCCAAGATTTCACCTCTAATTTTCTGGGTTGTTCTTCTAGCCACCAAGTTTTCCTTTGATACTTCAAGCCAGTTAAGGTTGTGGCTTTCATCCATGTCTAGATACACGCATAATGAAGAGTGCCCTTAGGCAAATGGTTCCTGCAAAGGCATAAACCTCACCTTCTGCTGTTGTCTTTCACAGGTAGACTCCTGTCCAGGTTCTGCTCCTTTTTGTCACCTTCCAGTACCTTGAAATACATTTAAAAAATATATTTTGTTCAGACTTGATAATTGTTACCTGCAGGAAGGTTAGTCCATAAAAGCTATCCTGACATTGCTGGAAGCCAGAGTCGACAATGAGATACTTTTGTACAGACTTATTGAGGTGTATTTGATATATAATGAACTACATATTTGACATACACAGTTGTATAAGTTTTCATATATGTTTACATCCTTGAAACCATCGCTACAACCAAGATAACAGTGAGCTTTTGCGTTTTAGTAAGATGTCATATGAAAATGAATAGTGTGAAATAAGGGTTTTTCATGCTTTATATTTTACCACTTGCTTTCAAATGTAATATCTCATTTTGATCTTCACAATACCCCTGTGTTATGGGCTGAATGTTTGCTCCTTCCTCACCACTTCCTATAGTAAAATCCTAATCTCCATTGTGGTAGTATTGGGAAGCTGCGGAACTTTGAGAAGTGACTAGGTCTTGAGGGTGGAGCTTTCATGAATGGAGTTAGTGCCCACATAAAAAGAGACAGGAAAGGTGGGCATTTTTCTCCTCTCTGCTCTCCTGCTCTCATCTGGAGTTCAGGTGTGGGATCCCAGATCTGGGAATTAAAGACATATTTGTTGTGTAGCCAGATTTTCATTCTGCTTGCTTTTCCTATTTTAATTACTACCTCGTGGCTTAATTCATTTAAATCTTCCCAAGTTTATCTAAAAGAAAAAGAAGACAAGAATGAGAAAAGGCAAAAACTTGTGAGAAGAAAACAACAGAAGGCACAGGGTGAAAAGGCCAGCAGATACACAGAGAATGTTCTAAAACCTCACCAGAAAATGAAATAGAAAAAACTGGAAGAGTGCTTTTTATCAGATGACAGGTGAAACCTGGAAGCTAAACAATGATCATAAACTTGGGTATGTTTGTGTGTTGAGTGGATAAGTGGTTTTTTTGTGCCTCACAACATTTAACTTAGAGCCTTATAAAGCTCTAACATAACAAAATGATTCAGTAAATGGTGATAAAGATTTTGTCCTTAAAAATGAGTCTCACATATTTTGAAACATCAGACAGGGAAGCAGCACAGAGACTGTATTTGCCTAAGCCATTAACCAAAGTTTCACCTCCTGCTGAACAGCCCACATGGAATGAGATTCCAGATTTACCTGAAGAACCTCCTGAAATGGCTGAAGAAGTAAGCTTATTTATTTATTTATATTTATTTATTTATATTTATTTATTTATATTTATTTATTTATTTATTTTTATTGTTAAATTTAATGAGGTTACATTGGTTGGTAACAATTAGATAGTTTACAGATGTACAAGTCCACATCACATCATTCATGCATCGTATTATGTGCCCATATTTATTTTTTTAAGATTTATTAGGAATGTGGGGATGGCTTAGCAGGTTGAGCACTCGTCTTACAGCCCTGGGGTCTAAGGATCTCGTCCCAGCCCCTGCTTGTGTGGACCCATATGCTGAGCTGGGGTGTGCCCCCAGTTTGGCTGTTGCTGGGGTGAGCTTCCCATGTGGGAGGCCCCTGGTTTGGCTCCGGCCTCTGGTTTGGCTCCTGCCCCAGGCATGCCTCCCATGTAGGAGGCCCCCAGCTCATGGAGGGTGGGGGCAGTACATGAAGGCCCCGGGCCCAGTTCTTGCCCTGGATAGCCCCATGCCTACTTGTGGAGTGAAACTTTATTGAAAACCAATGACGTACAACTATAGAGATTGCTCTGGGCCCTCCCCCTTCTCTCTACTTGTCTCTCTCTCTTTCTGTTGAAAACAATAATAATAAAAAAAAAGATTAAATTTATCTTCTATTTTCTTTAACACCCAGTCCCATTTGACTGGATGATGGAATTTGTAACTCTACATCCCTATATAGCCTTTCTGCTTCTTTTCCCAGGCCTTTGCAAGTAGAGGGAGGCTGGTCACTGCAGGACACAGGAATAACTGTGGATATTCTACTCAGTGTGGAAGAAAAGGAGCCAAGCAACCAGTTAAAGAATGAGAACTACCTGTTCTACATAGAATCAGTTATGCCATGACCTTCCGGGACAATAAAGAATTCAGATTGAAATCATGTCATACCTTGACTGAGCTTAAGGCACTAAACACATTACTGTTGATATCCATGGGAGTATATTGACGTAAACAATTAGAAAAGGAGTGTTCTCTGCTTACAATGTTTGGAATGTGCCATTTTGTAATGTACCAAATGAGAACTAGGTAAGAATGTATACAATAAGGCATTCAATAATTTATACTTTTCCTAGCTGACATCATTTATCAGTATGTTGAAACACAAAGTTATACGACTTTGGTTTCTGCCTCTTCAATCCATCTTAACCATTTTGAATATTTCACAATTCAGTGAAACTTCAAAGTTATAAGTAGGAGTGTTCTGTTGTATTTCTGGAAGTTAAAAACTTTAAAGAAGATTCAAAGATTTTAAGGCTTTAATATTCTTTTTGATAGGTATATATTAGTCTTAACTAATGTTTGAAATTTATATAATTTTGCCTTGCATTAAATTGTAACATTCACAGTTTTAGGTGGACCAATATTTTAAAAAATAAAGCAATTAAAACTTTTCTTTCTTTCTTTTTTTTTTAGAAAACAAAGGGACAGGAGAGCTAGCTTGTTCTCTCTGCTCTCTACCATGGGGATACAAAAGATGATCATATGTAAACCAGGAACAGGGCTCTCACCAGACACCAGATCTACTGACACCTTGATCTTAGACTTCCCAGCCTTCAAAGCTGTGAGAAATAAATATTGTTTGGTTTAAGCCACCCAGTTCGTGGTAATTTTTTTCCCAAGCTAAGACATCTTGTGAATGCATAATGGTTCTGCATATCACCTTTCTACAGATGAAAAATTGAGGTGGATGTGTTAAGTGGCTTGCCCTTTTTATGACACACCCCTTGTTTCTTTAAACCACCGTATACCTAGGGAGACACATAAATCATGGTCCTGCCCCTAGGAGTTCAATTTTATTTTGACTGGGGAGGGAAACTGCTCAGAGCAGGTGCAGGCAAGTTTGGGGCAGAGAATTTGGAGAGCCTAAACAGCAAGTGGAGGTGTTTAAACAAGATGTGAGGTGCAGCAGGGAACACCAGTGTTTGAGCAGAGGAGTTCTATGACAAGACGGGCAGTGGTGTACATGATGAAGGAGGGGCTCAGGGAAGAACAGAGGCCAGGAGCCCAGTGTGGGAAGCAGGGACAATGAGCTGGGGTCATGTGACGAGCAGGTTATGGAAATGGAAACGAAAACAGATATTGGAGTCTTTAAAAGAAGAGCTGCAAGGATGTAGGAGGCTGGATGTAAGAAAAGAGAAGGAAGAGTCAAGGGTAGCCTCTTTATTAATTCTTGACACCTATGCCATTCACTGCACCTGACACCTGTGATCAATGAATGTTCACTGAAATTGAATGGTGATGGGTAGAAGGCTGAGGGGAAGAAGCTTGCTTACAAACCACTAAATTAACAGTTACGTAACTTGAATGTGCATCAGAATCACTGTGAGGGCAGTTTCTGGGCTCCATCTGAGTTTCTGATGCAGTAGGTCTGGAGTGTGCCCCAAATCAAGTCAAGCTGATGCTGCTGGCCCAGGCTTTGAGAATCAATTGTTTAAAGTCAAGAGAACCTTTACGAATTCTGCTGTCTGCCCTTTATGCTTCAAGGCTGACTGTATAGTAATGTTTTTCTCCCAGTCTTGTATGGTGGATTCGACAGTCAGAGAGGTATCTTTGGGATCACAAATTATGATTTAACATTTGTCAGAAATCTACTTTATTACTTCACTTAAACTCTGGAACCTTGTTTCTCCAGCCTCTTGGGTAACATTTTCAGAGCACTGCATGTTCTGCCACAAATTCTTTGTGAGCAAATGAGAAGGCTTTCCAAATGATACTTCAGTTCCTGTGTCCCGGGGAGGGCGGAGCTGGCTGGATCCGGCAGCGGACAGATGGGGAGGCACTCCTGGGATGACATGATGTTGGCTAATCTGCAGGGTCATGACCTCTTGTATCATAGGGTAGGGCATCCTGGACATCTTGCCAATTTGTCAGGGGGCTTGGGCTTCCCTTTGGTTTGCAAAGAAATGCATGTTTCTGTAAATGAGCCACTTTGTGTTTTCAGACTTTGCAAGCTGGGCCTTTGGTTTCAGAGGGTAATTGTTTCTTAGAACAAGCTACACACACTTTATGCCAGTGAACTGAAGAGCTGTCGGAATGTTATGAACCTTGTGGAATTTTGTGATTCTTTTATTATTTCATGACCCAGATGTACAGAGTAGAGGGTTCAATGTCTTAAAATTTAGTGTCGGTTCGTGGCAGAAAGTATGCCTGAGAAGATGACAGTGACCTGCCTGCCTTTGTCTTTCCTCCAGGAACTGGGCCTGCGTATTTGGGAGCATCACTCTCTAGATGGACATTTGGTCGTGTCACCCATCCAGTCCAGTGTGGCTGTTGGCTTCGCTGTCCTCATGCACTTCCTCCCACCATAGCACCTGAAAACAGGAGCATCACCCTAGGCAACCCATGGCCCAGACCTGGCACAGACCACACACTGCTGCTCCCCGCACTGCTACGTCTTCACTCACGTGGCACGTGCTTTATAAAGGCTGTCAGTCCCATGGTTTTGAGATCAGGGCCTTTCCGGGGAGTAATGAATTCCTCTTAAGGAATTTTCTCTCTAGAGGTTTCTGCAGGTCACAGTTGATTCTGGGAGTTATGTGCCGAGACCCTAACATCTGACCCCTTCGAGCACTTGTCTTGCCATCTCCCACCCCCACCCAGGCCAGACAGAGTCCAGTGTTTGCGGCTTGTCTGTAAAAACCAACAAATCACTGGCAGCAACAACCACACCTTTACTAAGAACTGCCACACAGTGTGTTATGGGCTTAATTGTGTTCTCCCCACCCCTCAAATCATATGTTAAAGTCTTAAGCCATAGCAACTCAGAATGAAAGTATATTTGGAGATACGGTCTGTAAGGAGGTGATTAAGTTAAAATGAGGTCATTAGGCTGGGCCCTAATCCAATATGACCTGGTGTCCTTCTTAGAAGAGGAAATGTGGACACAGGGGAACGACCATGTGATGACATGGTGGGAAAGCAGCTGCCTGCATGCAAGCCAAGGAAGAAAGCAATGCTGCTGACACCTCCATCTCAGACTTGCAGCCTCCAGACCTGGGACAGTGAGTGTCTGTGGTTTCAGCGACTCAGTCTACGGCACTTTGTTAGGCACCCCTGGCAAACTACTGCGCATTGTATGCTGCAACCACAGCCTCTGGATGACTTGATCTCCTTAGCTTGGGTGCTGTGGCCAAACTGCAGTCTCCCTCAGCTCTGGCCCTTGGACCTACGTAGAAAGCTTGTCCTTAGACTCTGCTCATCTGCTGGTTTATCTTAATGACACACACACTCTACCTCAGAAAACTCTTCGTCTTTACCTCAGTCATTTGAGATTTACTGTCTTAGGAAAGGCTCTATTGGGGCAGAAACTACTATCTCCCACTAAAATTGCCAACTTCTTGGCCCGGTTAGCAGAAGTCCCTTCTCTTCTCAAGAAGGGAAACAGCTGGTTGTGCAAGGGCCATGCACTTATTTCTCTTCTTGGCTTTCCTGTGTGGTGGGGATTATTACGTATCCATGCTACATTATTCTATGTGTAGCCACACCTGCAAATGCTAGCCATTGGTGTTAACTGGGATTCTCAATGAACTCTTACAGCGGTATTAAAAATTGCATAGGAAATGATGGACATTGTCTAAGGCAGTGCGTAAGTTTTCTGAATCTGGAATCAGCTGCCATACAAATTGGGGGACCTATAACTCAGTTTCTGTATCTTTAAGGTGGGGTAATGATTGCAGCCAGTCATTGTGCATGTAGAGATGCATGTTATGAAGCAGGGGCTCTACCTGGAGTGAACTCTTAGGAAAGGTCAGTTAGCTTTTAGGGTTATTATGTTATAGTGAAGGTCTCTAAGATAATTCAAGATTCCTGTGTGCCCTCTGAATCACAGAGGTATATTAGATAGTGGTGGTTATAATTTTTATGTTAAGTACCTATTTTAGGTCTCTAAAAATGGTAATCTATGTAAAGCAACTTTATAGAACCCTGCTTTTTGAACAAAGAGAATTCTGTTTTTCTTTGGGTCTTTAAGTCCTTAGATGTGTATTTTCTGGCTAATTTCCTTTTGTTGTTTAAAAGCATTTTTTTGTGATCTCTCTTCTCTTCAAGGGGAGGGAATACTTATCTACATAGGTTAGACTCTAGGACCCGGATGGGCCGGGTTTATGGTGGGCTGGATCAGGGCTTGGGAAGACCCATGTGTGAGAGTGTGGTTTCTTTTGCTTTCTCTCACCGATGCTGTAGCCCTTGTAGTGGGTCCAACTATCTTGCCATGTTTAGCTTCTCTTGTGGGCACGTCATGCTTCCGTATTTTAAGCAGAGAGTGTAGGAGCTCACATTTGGGGTTTGGGCTTGGTGAGAGAGGCCCCTAGAGCTTGACCATGAGCCCCACACAGTAACCAGATTTCACTTCCTATTTGCCATTTTCTTTTGGACTTTTGTCAACCTTGGGAGAATGATGGACAGGAAGGATGATCAGTCTAATATCATCAAAACTTCAAACTTAGTACCCCAATGAGGGGATTTACAGCTATGATTTCCCTAGTCAGTACCAAGATGAAAGTGGGATTTGGGCCTGTACAAATTCAGCTACCTGGTCATATAGGTCAAAACTGATGCTATAATGGGAAAATAGTTTCCTTAACTCAAGAGGGGCTTGGCTTGCTGCAGCCTACACCTCCTTCCCTCAGACAGAGCCTGTACTTCTTTCATTTTCTTTTTTCTCCCTAAAGGTAAACACACAAGCAGATAGCTGCCTTCACCTTCACTTTCCAGCCCCCTCTCCATTTCCTCTGGATTTTGTACATAAAAGCAAAGCTTAAATTTCTGCCAAATGGACCCAGCTACAGTGTCTGAAGAACTAAGTGCAAAATAGGGAGGACATCTCCAAATGTTCGTATTCTTAAAACTATTAATTCAATAATAAAGAGATCTATAATAAAGACAAGGAAATAATTATCAGGGACAGGTACAAGTCTCTCCTGAGTTATGCTCACATTGTCTTCTTTGTTTATTTAGATCATTCTTATTAGTTTTGTTCAGTCATTTTGTTTTTAAGAAGCCATTAAAATAAATTGTTTCCTAATATAATTTTTCTCCATCCATTTCCCACTATGGAATACTTTGTTCTTTTAAGAGTATAATTTGTATGTAAAAGTCAGCAGATGCTGACTGCAGCTGTCTGGGTCCATCCTGGGAAACAGCTGGAACAGTGTGGCCTGTTCAGAGCCACAGCACTTGTCACTTTATATCTTGAAATGTCCACATTGGACAAAACACCAGGCCTCTGGACACAGTGTATCTCATAAGATGTGGACCCAGGGACAGTGAGAATGTGGGTTTTTCTGAGGGACAGCCTTGTTTAAGTATAAAGTCAGAGGTCTGACAATTAAGTGTCTGAACTCATCCTAGAAAAAGTGCTACCGTACATGTCTCATTGCTTAGTATCACTATGGTCACCTTCGAAGTACTCCCCTTGGGAAGTTATGCACTGATGCCAGCGCCTAGTCCACCCTTCAAAGCAGTTTGGAACTCTTTTTCTGGAATAGCCTCAGAGCCTTTGTTGTATTACCCTTGATATTCTGAATGTCATCAAAATGTCTTTCTTTCAAATTTCCTTTATCTTCAGGCATAGGAAAAAGTCATTGGGGGCCAGATTGGGTGAGTAACAAGGGTGTTCCAATATAGTGATTTGCTGACTGGCTCAAAACTCCCTCACAGACGGTGCCATCCATGTGAGCTGGTGCATTGTTGTGATGCAAGAGCCATGAGTTGTTGGTGAAAAGTTCAGATCATTTTTGTCTTTTTCATGCAGCCTTTTCAGCACTTCCAAATAGCCAACTTGGTTGACTGTCCAGCTGGTACAAATTCATAATGAACATTCCCTCTGATATGAAAAAAGGTTAGCAACATCGTTTTGACTCTTTATTTGTACTGATGGAACTTTTTTGATCATGGAGAATTGGTTGACTTCCACTGTGTACTTTGACACTTTGTGTCAGGGTCGTATTGATACACCCATATTTCATCATAAGTGATAACATGGCCCAAAACATCGTCTTGCCTCTCCAAAAGGTCTTGGCAAACTTCTACTCTCCTTTGCTTTTGTTCATCAGTGAGCTCTTTTGGGACCATTTTTGCAGTTTTCTCATGCTAAGATTTTCAGTGAAGATTTTCATAACCATTTCTCTATGGATGTTTACTTGGTCTGCTTTGCTTCTCACAGTCAGCATAGCAGACTTTGATGCATAATTCTACGAATTTTTGCATTATTTTCCCCAGTTCTGCTTGTTATTGGCCACCCTGACCTTTCTTTGTTAGTGACACTTTCTTTCCCCTGAGAAAAAATGTTTAATCTATTTGTACACTGTCATTTTCTTCATGGCATTAGCCCTATCAACTTGAACTAACAAGAGTGGAGTTTCACTTCCACTCTTATGAAGTTGAACAAGAAATTTAATGTTTGTTCTTTGCTCTAATGCAAGCTGCAACATTCTCGCAATGGCACACAAAAACACGCAAGAACAATAATGAACTCCATTCTGCAAGACACCAGCACATGTCGACATGAACACAGCTGTAAGACCCCAGTATACCCAGGTTATGAGACCTTACTGAGTTGCTTGTACAGTGCTGCCAACATAAACACACAGTGGCAAGAGTGCGAACTTGATAAAAACATTGCAAAAATTCATTGAATTTGTACCAACTGGACAAACACTCAGCCAAGTTGACTGTTTGGAAGTGCTGAAAAGGCTGTGTGAAAAAGGTAGACAAAAACGACCTGAACTTTTTGCCAACAACACTCGTGGCTGTTGCATCACAGTGGTGCATCAGCTCACACGCATTGTCTGTAAGGGAGTTTTTAGACAGTCAACCAATAATTGCATTGGAACACACTCTACTCACATGGTCTTTGTCCCCCAAAGACTTTTTTCTTTACCTGATTATAAACGAAATATTGAAAGGAAGACATTTTGATAACATTCAGAACATCAAGGGTAATATGATGACAGCTCTGAAGGCCACTCCAGAAAGAGTTCCAAAACTGCTTTGAAGGGTGGACTAGTGCTGGGGTCACTGCATAGCTTCCCAAGGGGAGCCCTTTTCATAGTGTTATTCAGCAACAAGGTAGGTAGCACTTTTTCTAGGATAAGTATGTGAACTTAATTGTCAGATCTGGTATATTAAGAATGTAGGTTTCAATTCATGCCCCACAGTTCTTGAAGAAAACAAAATGAGGTTTTGAAACAAAAGGGAAGTCTGTACCAAAGAGTTTGAAGCTCCTTGGATGACAGCCTTTCTCAGGTCCTTCACTCAGACCTTTCTGCCAGCAGAGGCCATAGGGGAGCATGTCTGATGTACTGGCACCAGAGGGATCAATGAGATGGCCTTCAGTCAGCCTGGAAGAGGAGGGGCAGTCGGAGCGAGATCTTGTCCATGAGAGCTGAGTGTGTCCATTGGTTAGTGCAGGAAAGACAGCATGGTGCAGGGGCCATGTTCTGAGGAGGCCCCTCAAGGGATGTATGTGGTGGGGGTATTGGAAGAAGAGTTGGCTTGGCCTCACCTCTGCCTCAACCAGAGCATCTTTGCTATGAGCTTTTTATATGTTGGGCACGTCCTGTAGGAGTGTTTGAACAAAGACTGTACAGGCATACCTTGTTTTATGGCACTTTGCTGTATTGCACTTCACAAATGTTGTGTGTTTTATAAATTGAAAGCAAGACCCTCCACTGGTAAAAAGATTACTACTCCCTTTATTGCAGTACCTGCTTTATTGTAGTGGTCTGAAATTGAACCCACAATATCTCTGAGGGATGCCTGTAGATGAAATAAGGTTAAAAAGCATGTCTTCTGCGGAATCCCAAGGCCTGAGCTTGTCATGAGGAACAGCTGGTCATTAAGAAAAAGCAGCTGCAGAAGATGAACTTGAACTTGAATTTCAAATGTGAAGCTGAGAATGCAAAGTGTCCAAAGAGCAGCGTTAGTGAGCCCAGTTTAGAGCTAAAATTCTGCCCTTCTGTTTCTGGGGAAATAAATTATTATTATTATTTTTTGGTATTTCTAAATTGAGGTATAATTTACATATAGGGTGAAATGCTCAGATCTTAACGATATAGTGTGATTAGTTTGAAGAAACTGTACACATTTGTGTAAGCCACATTCTACCAACACGTGTAATAGTTATATCACCCCAGAAAATTGTCTTTCTCCCCTTAGTCAGTCCTCCATGCCCACCAGAAACATGCACTATTCTGATCTTTTTCACTGTAGACTAGTTTTGCTTATTCTAGAACATCACTGAAATAAAATCATGTAGTATATACTCTTGTTTCTGTTCTTTTTTTTTTTTTTTTTTT
>PVKE010006066.1:0-55996 GCA_004027555.1 Craseonycteris thonglongyai
CCCTGAGCACCTGGAATTTTCTCCAACAACATTTTGTATAAGTGTATCGGAATTCTTGATGAAACAGGTAAATCGGGTCTGACCAAGAGCTCTGTTGTGAGTGATCCATAATATGGCAAAATGCAGCAAATGTAGCCAGTCTTCGAGTCAGCTAGAGTATAAACTCTGATACCCCATTTTGTCGGTTTCTTAGGATTGTGTTATGATTTGACATTTCAAATCAGCCGGGCGCTGCAGCGGCGCCGCTTGAGTTGCTGCTTCAAATCAGCCGGGTGCGGCAGTGGAGCCGCTGGAGTTATAAGAGCTACAATCGCTTCAAAGTCCACGGTACACGGAATTCCACCCCAGACATTGCGAGCGATCGATGATCGACCAAAATTGGCCTCGCGATCGACCGGTGGATCGCGATTGACTTGTTGGCCACCCCTGGTATATTTTACTTTATGGTAGATACTTCTCAATTACAATGAAATGGTAGTTGGGAGTATTGGAATTAGAGTGCTACCTCACCACATCCAACCTCCCTCCCCTCCGGTGGAGCTCTCTTAAATTGAATGTAGACTTTGTAAGTATTGTGCACTCATGTGCTCTCTCTCTCTCTGTCTCTGTCTCTCTCTGTCTCTCTCTCTCATGGAGCAATGGGATACTTTTTAATGATTTTCAGAGAAACCTCCTTACTCAAACCTTCTTATTCAATAACAACATTTATTTTCCATTGAGTAGGCTTCAAGGTTTGCTGTACCTAGCAGTTCAATGATGTTACCCTTCCAGATTCTTTCCTTCTCATCACTCTGCTTCTTTCTGCATTGGCAGACTCCTAAATCTAGTGCTTTTTATGGCCACAAGATAAGTGCTCATTACTACTGAGGCCACATGCTTCCGTGTTCAGGAAAAGGTAGAAAAAGCAGCTTTTCCCAGCCACCAAGATAATTTATACTATTTCCCTACCTCAGGATCACTAAAGTATCACCAGAGGAATGCCAACAAACCAATTGTTTTAAACAAATGAGTATTTACCATTAGAATTGTGGTTGGAAATCTTCTGTCATGTTGAAGAGAAGTGAGTATAAGTCTAAAATTGGCTTCATTTAACAGTGAAGAAGTTTAGGGGGAGGAAGCCTTTAGGGAAGAGTAGACAATCTACAGTGTTCTCCCTAAAAAGGAATACCGGTAGATACTGCAAGCACCTAGGTTCCTGGGACTTGATGAAACTTGACTTTATGAAAGACAGCAAGACAGTGATTGTTAGATAACCAGCCAGATAGTACGGTACCCTTCTTAGAGAAAAATTGATATGCCGGTTTTAGTGAAAATGTTAGTTTGTCATTTATTTTCAAAATGTGTTGTTTAATCCTTTTATAGACTTCTAGTTGAATTTCCTTACCCATGTCTCTCAGTCTGAAATGGAGACATTTGGTAAGATTAAAAAAATGCTTCAGAATCTAATACTTCTCAAACAGTGTACACATTCTGTCTAGGGATTCTCAAAGTGCATTAGGAAATATAAGGATGCACTGACCAAATTTGGCCCATCTGACTAGAGCATCAAATTCAAAAAAAGGTTTGTAAGAAAACAAATAATTTCAGAAAAATCCATTTTAAATCTTAACTTAAAATTTTGTAGACACATCATGCTAGAATTAAAAATTTATAAACATAAATTTTACACCAAAGGCTACTTGAGACCACATGCGAAGTTCACTGTGATCTCTGACACCCACATATACTCACAGCCACTTTCATCTCTGTTAAGGGAACATCTGTGGAAGAGCATCCTAGATTGTGCAACAAATTACATGTATAGGCTTATATTATAATATGGGGTAAGTTTTCAAAGCATTTAACATATTTTTTCTACATTTTAAGATAACCAGTGATATGCCCAGTTAAGTGCTTTGAAATTTTACTCTTACTTTCTTCATCAGGAATGAATCCTACCAAAAAACATAAAACAAGCCTGCTAGAAATCCCACATAATGATGTTTATCCACTGAGGAAGTAAAGATTCCTTTTTAATTTTTAAGCAGATAAGTGTCTCTTATGTTGATATTTCTCTTCTTGACCCATAAGTATTGATGTGAAGTGAGGCCCCTGTGAGGTCCAGTAAAAACCTGATCTTGGTCTTATTTCTTGTTCTAATATGGGTCTAATGTACTTACCCCCAGCATTGCTACTTATTCTGACAGTTCTCATCAGTTTCACTCAGAAAGCTGAGTTAAATGTACTGTACCTATCTTTCAGTATGACTGATCTGTCACAACATTTGAATTCCCTTGATTTATGTAGGGATTTCTAAGCTCTTCTTTCTTATTTCTCCTGTATGGTACAGTTAGGGGCAAGTGAAAAATCTACTCATTGGTGGTAGGTGAAATCCAGAGCTCAGAGGATATAAAACAGCTCACTTGGCAATATTATACTGGAACTCATGGTGAGATGATGTTCATTAATCTCTGACTATAATATAAGCCTGGTTCCCAGTACTTCACAGAGATTATTTTTGTCTTCCAGTAAGGTTGAGGTAAGAGGTAATATTATCTTCCCTCTATTGATAAGGAGTCTTAGATGCATAGGAGTAAAATGACCTGCCTGAAGTAGCATATTCTATACCTGCTGCTGGTGGTTTCTCATGATAGTCCCAGAATTGTGTGTGTTTGTGTTTTTGTGTGGGAGATTACCAATTCCTGTTTTCTTATGTGTGATGAAATATAAATGAAACATATTTTCACTGACCTACTGTCGAGGTGAGCATTTAGACTCACCCTGTAATTATCTCTGACCTATCAAACCACAGGTTATTTTCTAAGGTATAAATCCCATTTTCTAAAATCTTACATAAGAAATGTTAAATTTTAGTATTTTATACAGAGAAAATAATGGAATTTTCTATTTCAAGTTGATTGTGTGTATATTTGTGTGCATACATGCATATGTGTTTAAGATGGATATACATTCCCTCTAGGAATTCTCAGTGATGTATCAGGAAATACAAGGACCCACTAAAATAGATACCGTAATATCAGGCATTTAGAATGCATGACTCCTGTCATAAATAAACTTATTTTCTATTGAGAAGTCAACATACAAACAGACAATTATAATTTTAAGGAACATTAAATATCATGGAGCTAAGAGAAGCAAGACACTAAATCTTGGGATTGTGTAATAACCACAAATCATTTTTGAGCACTTCTCTGCCAGCCACAGTGCTAAGTTCATTATTTGATTTAATCTGTTGCAGTGTTCTTGTCATCTGTGTTATAGAGGTGTAAAAGCAGAAGGTCAGGACATGAATAACTGTTCAAGGTTCCATAGTGGAGCTGGTGCAGTGGTGTGATCCCACTAGTTAGACTCACATGGCCTTGAGGAGTTCTCCATGTACACTCCTCAATATAGATCAACTCAATTACAAAGCCCTTAAAGGCACCAGTGTTTTAATTCACTAAAATAGATGATGAAAGAACACTGAATACAGAAACTATCAGCCAAGGATTAGAGTTTAATAAGGAAGGGGGTTCTATATTTAATAACTTGGATAACATGTTAAGTACTCCCTGTTCTATTACCATGTTTTTTTTAAATGAATGGACTAAGATTCAAAAATATCATTTATGGCATGCATGATTAGAGCTGAGCAATACAGTATACTATGTGTAGAAATCACTAGCAACTCTAAGTTGGAAGAGTATATTTAGCATCCTGTTTCCAATTATGGAAGTCCAAATATATATTCCACATGTTGCGTAATTTTTATCTCTTACACATTGCTTTCAGATAGTTGCTAATCAATGCACAAGTCTGATCAAAGCTGCTGTTTTGAAGTATTTATAATATGAAAAACTTAAAAGAATTGGCCCTATATTGCATAAAGGAAGGGATGACTCATCACTTGTTTCAAAGGAAATGAAAACTTTTGTGTTGGGGTAGGGAGGTGAATGAGCCATAAGACTTGTTCATTTTAATCAGAGACACCAGAAAACAGATGAAGGGTCTTTCCATGTATGCTGTATAGTCTCAGATGCTGAAAGTTGAAAGGACCCTCCCTCTGAGCATGGTTAGCAATGTGATTGGTCTGGACAGAGGTGGCATAACAGTTTTCAGAGTCAGACAAATGAATTTCAGGTCTAACTTCTCCACTAATAAGTGGAGACAGATTGTTGGCAGTGTTAAACTCTATTTTCTCATCTATAAATGAGTCTATACCTCATGAAATTATTTAATCATGAAGTCGAATAATGCACATGGGAAGTGCTTAGCATGGTGCCAGGCACATTGTAAGTCCTTGGTAAAAAATATCTTTCATTATTGCAGTTATTATTCCCATTTATATTTTACAGGCATATAATAGGAAATTCTAGAATTTCCCAATTTTTTTTAGCTTTGTTTGCATCCTTTAAAACCACACTGGAAATATGAAGTGTTTTGTGCTTTTTAATTTCTTTGAACACTCCAAAAGGATGATTTTTCAAACTTTGCAGAAGGGAAACTAGAATCAATCACATATATGGTGACTTACTCTGTAGATTCGTACTAGAAACATCTTTTGTATTCTGCAGTTCTTTCTCCACCACTTTGTGCTTCTTTTTCTGGAGACCAAAATTAAATCAATGCTTAAACATTAATCAAGCAGATCTTTGTTGTTGCTTTTTCTTCTTTTTGAAAAGAAAACTAAGTGGAGCTCAGTGGAGATCGAAGCAGCCTGATAATATAGCCTGTTTGGCAGGCCCTCCCCTTACCACAGAACTCTTTTCTTCCCTGAAAGATTGTCTTGTAAAAGTTGGAAAAATAAATCTGGGGCATGAATTTTTAAAAAGTTATCAAATTAGTTACAAGATAAAGACAAATATTGCCTAGGGTTTTATTATAGTGGGTGGCCATTTTTGATGGGTGTTGTCTTTACAGATATTGCCAGTGATAGTAGTAGATGGAAGTGTGAATTCCACCATCACATTCATGTTGTGAATGGGATTTTCTTTCTTTTTTTATATTTTTTTATTTTTGACAGAGAGAGAGAGAGAAAGAGAGAGAGAGAGAGAGAGAACTGAACTGGGGGAGCTCCCAGTTCAGCATATGGGTCCGCACGGGCCCGAGCCCGGGATTCGATCCTCGGTCCCCAGCGCTGCAAAGTGAGCGCTTAACCCACTGAGCCATCCCGGATTCCCGAATGGGATTTTCTTGACACCCGTGTTTTCATGGTGAGAGAATTGCAGTTTCTGTCTGCAGGGAAAAGGGTGGGAAAACCTCAATCTCCAGCACTGCTAATGTTAGTGCCTCTTTATACAGACAGATCCTGCTAACATTGCACATTTTTTTAATTCCTAAATTTGTATGACAATAATGGTTTTTCCTCCCATGATAGAATTTGAATTATTAGGCAGAAGCTGCATGCTGCACACATCCAGATTTTTATTTTTAAGCTTTGCTACTGTGTTGGTGGCAAATACTGTGAAGGAGAAGGAAGTATTCTAGTGTGAGAATGTAGGTGAACCAGAATGGCTAGTGAAAATACTGCCAGAACTACCATGATTGTATTTCTTCTCTTTTTCTTTTCTTTTCTACTTTTTTTTAAGGGAAAATGGTTTGGGTCAAACAATTGTATATACTGTCTATGCTCAAGGAGAAAAATCTATGAGATCTAAGATTGAAAACCAGTTTTACATTTCACTCAAAGACTGTTCATGAAAGGCTGTGTGAGCCGAATAAATCATTCATTAGAGCTATCAGTACTAAACTCCTCATGGTTTTCTGAGCATTCTGTACTACAAAGTGCTATATTTTCATGGCTCTGTATTTCCTTTGATCTTATATCCCAGTGCCTTCTCCATCTTCCTCTCCCTCCCCTCTGCCTCTTCTGCCTGCTGAACTTCATGAACCACTGCTATCTGTATTTTAAACCCAACTAAAGTTTCTTCAGTAATCTCTTCTATTGAGAGTTTCCCCCACACTTCTCTGGTCAACTCACACATCTTGTATATGTGTCTTTAATTCTGTAAAAATTTTAGATACATGTATCTCTCCCCTAGGTCACGTATCTTTATTCTTTCCAGCCTTCATCTCTAGCCAGCTAAGCCAAGAAGCAATTCCTACTCCCACTGCACCATGTTTATACCTCTATCACTGTACGATTACATTGTGATCGGGGGTTTCTGTGGACACATGTATTCTCTATTGAGCTATAAACTTCTTAAAGTCAGGAGCCCTTATTCTTATTCACCATTGTGCTCATAGCACCTGTTGTATGATACACTCCTTATAAATGTTTATTAAAGGAAAAGACTATTTTAATAATTGTGGTGGCCCAGGATGCACTACACGTGCCTGGAAATGACAGGATCGAGGTAAATATTTGCTGGATTCAATTAGCCTTCTCTGTAAGAATAGTACTTAGCAAGGAGTGTAATGGATCCGTATGCACATGGCAGATGGTGGGGAATGTGTGGAAGGAAATAGAGATCTCTGAATCATGGCCAATAGACAAAGACATTTTTAGGTTACAGCAGTCTTTCTGCACATTATTGAAAGAATCTAAACTTCAGGGTTAAAGTAAATTCCCATATCTGTCTATGGCCGAATAAGTATTATTGATTGTTTATAACTCTGCTTGACTTCCCAGTGAAGGGAAGCAGCTTCTATTTCAGCTCTCCTCTTCTGTTGGAAATATCACTGTCTCCTCATTGATAACTCAGACACATACATACGGGTCAACAACTGATAAAACTGTATGTTGTTCTCTGAAATCTTTTGGCAAAGCCCTTCCACCTGTCAGCTCAGTGTCAGTAACAGACATTCACTTGAAGGAACTCATTGGTTTTCCACTGTAAAATCCTTTAAATTTACTTTATGGGTGAAAACCTCTTCTTTTAGAAACTTCCCATTGACAAGAATAAAACATGAAGCTTTTAGGCTGGGAATAGATGTTAGTGTTCATCTCCTATGGTCATTATGGTCTTTTTTTCCTTTCATATTCTTTCTCCACAATTTTCATGAGGAAAATAGTCCCCTTCCATATAATGTCTACATAGACACACTGTAGTCCTGCAAATGGTTTTTCTAAGTCCAGAAATCTGAAAGTAAATTATTTAAGTGACTACAAAATGAAATAATTTCAGTATTGTTGAAATGTACTTCAATATTTGGAAAGAAAATATAGTCTGTGTTACCTGCAAGGCACTTTGCTAAATGTTTTATGGTTTCCAGTAGTGTGCAACAAATTTATTTTATATATTAAGGATTTCTAGATTTTATTTTTAAAGAGTTATACTGCTGTATTTGTTATTCATTGCTTCATGACAAATTATTCCAAAGTTCAGTGGCTTAAACAGCAATAATAATTTATTTTTCTCTTGGTTTCTTTGGGTCAGGAATTTGTGAAGGGCTCGTCTGGGGGAGGTCATGAGATTGCAGCAAGGTGTTGTTGGGGACACCAGTTTTCTGAAGGCTAGACTAAGGCTGGAGAGTTCATTTCCAAGATAGCTCACTCAAGTGGCAAATTTGTGCTGTTGGCTGGAGGTAGGAGCGATCCCACATCCCTTCACGGGAGTCCTCTTATTCAGAGAACAATCTAAGAACCCAAGGCAATGCCTTTTATGCCTTTTATGACCTAGTGTCAAAGGTCACATAGTGTGACTTCTGCCATGTTCTACTGATTAAGGCAGTTTCTAATGTCTACTTAGTTTAGTGATGTTTAGAGGATAGGAGCAAATGTAGAGACATCTCTCAAAGGTCAAAATTTGATACTCTCTGAAAAAGTGTTAATGTTACCTGTTATTATAGCAGATGGACTGGGATATATGAGGGCTATGAAGAAAAAAAAATCCAGCCATTGTCTATATAACGAGAATGGTTACATGGCTGGTTACTTTCTGGACAGCCCTTGTATACTGGTACAGCTGTCTTTGGAAACTACAATCTGCCACAACTGGCAAAGTAGAAATTGAAAACTAGCAATCTAGATATTTCAGTAAAGAAAATATGACTCCTGCTTTCAGAGAGTTTATAGTCTAATAGAATGAGGTAGAAAAAGTAGGAGGATAGACAGTAATTTTACAAGCCATATCTGGAAGGTTATGGTAACCCAGAGAAGGGATCATCTCTTGGGGGCATTCAAGATTAGCTGGATGGAAGAGTTGAAGTTTGCTTTGGCTTTTGAAGGCTAAGTCATCTGTATGTTTAAATTCTGAATACTATGGATGTGGGTTTCCTATGTGATATTAGGATGCTATACAACACGCTGTCAGTCCTCTGTATCTGTGGGTTCCAAATTCACAATTCAATGAAACTTGGATTGAAACTATTTGGAAAAAAAAAAAAAAAAGTTAATGTTGTTGCTGATGTGTACTGTGTAGTTAGGCCTATGATCTACACTGAAAATATACAGACTTTTTCTTATTATTCCATAAACAATATAACAACTATTAATGTAGCATTTACATGTCATCAGATATTATAAGTAATCTAGATATGACTTACAGCATATATGAGGGTGTGTGCAGGTTATAGTATACAATTACTATATTATTTTACCTGAGTAACTGGAGCATTCTTGGGTTTCGGTATCCATGGGGGCCTAGAGTGACAATTACATACCAGCTTTACAAATATTATTTAGAGTTAGTTTTAATAAATGAGTTTGCTTTTATTACAAAACTCTAATACTCTTTTTTAGAAATAAAGTATTATTTATTGGGCCATTTCAAAGTTTCCTGTGTGTAGAAATGTGACTTAGGTTTTAGCAGTTTAATATCTGTTGAAGTATCTATAAATTTACATGGAGATTGTCTAACATTCCACTTGACATTGGAAAGCAGTCAGGGTAATTTATTTATGGCCTTTGAAGGATTAGGGCTGTGCCTTTTAAAAGTGACTAAAGGATTCATTTGGAATGTGGTATGAGTGTATGCCATTATTCTAAGCGCAGGTGGTTTATTTTTTTTTATGTAAAATCCTTTTAAAGTCTAATTCTGTTCTAGTGAAAATATTATATAATCTAATTACTTAAATTACAAGGTTTAGTATAAAATAGCCTTAGAATTAAGGCTAGTGGTTGTGCCTCCTCAGACACTTTTATCAGTTCTCACTAAAATGCAACTTCCTCTGAAGGGAAGGTGAGCTAGAGGAACCCACATCCAGCTGGGAGGCCGACTGCTAGCTTGTGTCACGTAGCACACCCTCCCAATATGCACAAGAAAACTGTGACTATTCACTTTATTCATTTTATTGAAATCAGATTTATTTAAAGGAAAAGTAGGCCACATTTGATTCATGAAAGCTTATCTCTCCTACCAAAAATAAAAACAAAACAAAACAGAAATAAACAAACAAACAAAAATGACTAAACCAAGTTTTATAATTCAGGTGTTTGAGATTTAGATCTTTGCTTCATTAACCTATAGTATAGCAATTGGATGCAAATTTAAAATTAATTAATTTAGCATTTAAGAAAGCCAGTGAGGGAGTACTAATTTACTTTACTGGGTTTATCCTTCTTTTTACAGCTCTATTTTGTGACTAAGACTTTTTCTTCATGTTGTAAGAGAGCTAAAAATATATATATTTTTAACTCCAAGGATTTAAACAAGGGAGGCTGTAACTTGGTTATGCTGTATATATTCAATTAGCTTATGAAAGCTTATCTCTCCTGCAGCTAAAAAGAACTTTAAAAAGAACATTAGAATTCCAAAAGGAGCAAGAGGGTGTTTTTGGCAACAGGGCGATTCAACTGAAAGACAGCTTAGTAGCCCGAAATGGTACTTTTTGTCATTTTGGTTTTTTTTAAAGCGGTGTGTTGAGCTACAGAGGGAGGATCTGAACACACAGAGCTACCAGAGCTGCCAAGGGACCATCTCTTACAGTGCTCAGGGCTGGAAGATCACTGGCTTTGCGTTTTTCTCTACACTTAACAAGAACCTCCATAAAAGAACTAGATAAGACTTTTTAGTGATTGATACCATTTTTCTTTCATGTTTTATCCATCCCCTTATTTTCATGTCTTTTATCTTTTTTTAATGTCTTTTGCTCTTCTGATTTCTCTGTTGCCATCCAAACCAAACAATGAGTACTTTTTGTGGAGTAGAAGAGCTTAACTTAAGGTTTCTATAAATTGTAAAAAAAAAAAAGAAAAAAAATTTTCTCTTGTGACTTAATATGTAATGAACTCAGGGCAGCTGCTAACTCAGCATCTTGCATCCAGCAGAAAATTGGTATTCTAATCAGGAAATGCATTGTTTTTATAATAAAATCAATTATTTCCAGTTTCCTTTTAGGGCCCTCACAGATCCAGTTTGTAATGTCAGCCACAAAAATAGAATAACCAGTTGTTTTAACAGCAAAGGGAATTTATTTGGGAAAAACAGATAATTGCTGTTTGGCAAACAAGCTATAATGAACCATAGGGAAGACAGAGGTATGGCTAGCTTTTGTTAGGATTTAGGAGGAAATTGGGTAGAGGGTGTTTTGAATAAAAGTTCATTGAGGAACAGGAGTTCGAGGATATGGCAGATTTTCATTGGCTGCAAACAGTGTGTTGTTGCTGAGGCAGGAACTGACCTTCCTTCCTTTACTTAAAAGCAAGAGGTGCAATTTCTATGTGAAGTATCCTTCTTCCTGGTCAAAATGATTCTTATCTTTCATCTTCCTGCTGGTTATGTAGGCTGCAACTAGTGGTACCTGCCTGAAGGTTTCTTCTTCATGGCTTCCCGACTCCATTTTAAGTGAGGTTTTCTTTCTTTATTTTTATGTTAAGACTCTTCCATCTTTATCTGTTATTGTACCTATGCTGGATCCCTCTGTCTCAGGCAACCACGTCTGCAAACCTTTCACAAGCCTTCCTCTCCTTTCTCATTAATACATTTTGCGGATGTCAGTTTCTTCTGTGTAAATATCCTGTCTTGTATTTTTATTTTATAAATCCTACCTGCTTTCCAGAAACCAAGCCAGATACTACCACTAATTCTTAAGAACAACATAGATCCAGAACATTTTCTTTCATCTTCTTCTCTGGTATCCCCAGCTAGCATTAAACACTCTTTTATGTTTACAATGTAAATATTATTCAAGATACCTTCTTACACATTGCAAGTTTTCTTAGGTTAATATTTTATTTGAGAAACATTCAATCGTGAGGCCTGGCTATTTCATGATTGAAACATATTACACTTTTGTTCACCTTCTTTACAGACCACTCTGTTAAAAATATTAAAAAATTTGTATTTTCTCTTGATCTATTCATAGATATTCACCTATTAGATAAGAATTTGCTATGGATTATGCTACTTGGGAAAAATACAAATTCCAAATTTCTGGTGTTTAGAGTGAAACCAAACTTTCGTATTACCGTACCTCGAACGCAGTCTATCTTTTTCACTCTTCTAGTACCTGTATCACTAATCATTTCTCACATTTTGGACTTATATTCTTCCAAAATCTTTCATAGAAAAGGTGCTCAGAAGATGGTAGCTGAACTTAGTTCACACTACAAAGTGACTGATGGGTACATAGCATCTCAAAAAAATAGAGTGGGCATTTACAGTTTGAGTATTTACCATGAAAAAAATAATAAAAAGACCTACTTAATTTTTCCCTCTTAGTGGATCAAGTTTAAGGGTTACTGAATAGCATGGCATCTTTGGGGAGGAGAAAAAATGTTCCGTAACGTTATCTGATCATAAACATTTTCTATACTTCTGGAAAGTTGTAGACTAGATTGGCTTAACAGATTTTGTGGAAGCATTGTCTCATCAGTGATTTATTTAAATCCACACCACATCCATTAGAAAGCCGTCTCTGAGTATGGGAAATTTGATTGGAGGAATGAGGGTCAGAAGAAAAAGAAGGGGATATGATGTCATGGAATAGTCTAGTTGATCCAACCTTAGAGATTTTCTTTATTTTCATAACACCAGAAAAATCTTATGGACAAGATAGTCTCTAAGATTCTAAAAGTGAGTGAGTCACACCTCTCAAATATCTGGAGATTTTCATACCCTAGGATTGTGTCTCCTCAGCTGGAAATAGTAGATATTCATGATTTTTACTTTTTTTTTTTGTCTTTTTGGCATCAGTCATTTACTGTCCCTAAATAGTAAAGTGTCTCATGGCTCTCAGGTGTGCTGGAAGAAAAAGAAAAGTTGGGACCCATCAATTTAGGTGTTCTTTCCTGATGTAAGGTCTAGATGGGTTGGTAACCTCCCAAGGTTTTACAGCTTCTTAGTTGCAAAGCAAGAACCAGAAACCAGATTTCTTGGTTGTGTATCTCAGTACTATTTTGTCAACACCACACTGTTTAACCTATAGCTCCTCTCCATCCATTGGCCAGCCCTGATAACAGCTACCACCTTTACGAAATAAGGCAATTTCCAAGTCAGTATGTGCAGGAACTTTAAGACTTTATGCCCTCTATGCACCATACTATGCTGGTCTGACACATATGAGAGAAAATGGATGCCCTTGAAAAATATTTATGTACACTAAAGACACAATGTAAACTATAAACTACTAAAGTACAACTAGAATAGAATATTCTGAATAGCAATCGGAAAACGGTCTGTTGTTTTATTATTTCTGGTGCTAAGTCTTGCAAGCTCACTCAGGCCACTCAGTTTGGGAGGGGCTGCTACCCTCTGGTGGTTGTCACTTTGATAATAAGGTGCATAATTTCATGGTGTCATATGAAATATCAAGGTGAGAGGTACTAGAACATAATATAGCAAAACAGGAGTGAGTCACCTGGTGACTGCTGAGGCTGCCATTTCTGTGATCTTGTGAATAAGCCCTCCCTGCTTGAATGCTCTTTCTGGAGGAGAGAAAACTTTGAAAAAATGATTTTTCTTACAAACCCATTGCTATTGCTTTGTTCCCCACAGGTACTGTTTTTCTTTAAGATGTAAACACTTTTTAGGTATTGAATGAATCAATCTTTATTTTTTGCAAAGGACTTTGTTTAAACTCTTTTTAGTTTTTATAGTTTACAGTAGAACTGCTTTTTCTTTTTCCTGGATGGAAGAGAGTTCTGGGTTCCTGTTCCTAAGGAAGTGTGGAGTAAAAATAAATAAGTAAATGAATGAATGAATGAATGAATGAATGAATGAGTAAATGAATGACTACAACATAACACAGAGCTGAAAGTGGGTTTTGTTTGTTTTGTATGTGTGTGCGCATGTATGTATAAGGAAGGAAAATAATTTAGTACAAGTATCCGCCAGTCCCTGTCTACCTCTTCCCATGTTTTACTTGGCTTCCCATTGGTAACTGATAGAAATATAATGTGATCCCACAAACATAATTTAAAATTTTCAAAAGCCACATTAAAAATAAATTAACAAGAATAATTGGGTGAAATTAATTTTAATAATAGATTTTATTTAACCCAACAAAGCCAATATATTATTATGGCAATATGTATTGATATAAAAATGACTGATGGGCTATTTTGCATGAGGTTTGCTTTTTGTTTTTTTGTTTTTTTTTCATTAAGTCTTGGAAGTCCAGTGTCAATTTTATGCCCAAAACACATGTCTGTTCAGACTATCCATATTGCCATGTGTAACAGCTGCTCTATTTGACAGCATAGTTATGGAATTAAAAAATCCAACTTTCTCATTTGGCATTTAGGATAGTACATATCTGTCCTCAAGATGTTTCATTTTTTAAATCCTGTGCTCCTATGCTGTCTACAACACACCTCACCAGTTTACTTATTTACTGAACATGATACAGGCTTTCATCTTTTTATATGTACAGTGTCCCTTACCTATCTTTATTCTTGTCTTAAAATAGCTCTGAAAGCAGCCTGATAGGGGTTTATATGGATTTTGATTGAGATTCAATTCCAGCTTCTTTTGGTTAACAATTAGGTAAACTTAAAGTTATTGATCCTTTTTGAACCCATATGACCCATCTTTAAAATGAGCATAAGTGTGTGTGTGTGTGTGTGTGTGTGTGTGTGACAGAGAGAGAGACAGACAGACAGAGACAGAGAGATATTACAGAGCAAGACAGCAAGAAGTAGAGTTAATGAATACAAAAGAATTAAAACAAAATTTCTCCTTCCTAGTGGCTTTCCAAGTTTCTGTTGTGGTTAGCACTTCCATCTCAAAATACCAGCAGTGTCTGAACTTACTTAAGTAATAAGCATCTTTTTGGGGGGAAGCTGGGATGGCTCAGTGGGTTAAGTGCTCACTTTGCAGCGCTGGGGACCAAGGATCGAATCCCGGCCCCGGTCCATGTGGAACCATGTGCTGAACTGGGGAGTTCCCCCAGTTCTGTTCTCTCTCTGTCTCTGTATCTCTCTCTCTCTCTCTGTCAAAACAATAAAAATTAAAAACAAAACAAAACATTTTTCTCTATTTTAATTCTTCAATCTTTTCACCTGTGATATCTAAATTCCACTTTAAACAACTCATATTCAATCTTTGCTCCCCAGTTACCACTACTATGCATTTTTCTTTTTTGTTCTGCAAAAATGCTAATGACAACACATATAGCTTGGCTCCGTGGTAGTGAGTGACCCTGGTGCCAAGTGAGCTACACAGGTGCCCTTGTGCTGGGGCTAAGATCCAACAAGCTACTCTGAAATCTCTGCCCAGCTCTGGGTAACAGCACACCCAGTCCTGTCCCCTGCTCTAATAGTTTCCTAGGCAACCCATACACACTACCACTAGAGGAAATGGAAGGCAAACAAGGCAAAACCTGCATTATTTCCACAGTTTTCAATACTTGTGTGCATGTGCTAAAAACATTAAAAATATATAAATAATTGAGCATATCTTTTATTATTTTATGTCATGTTAGTTCTAACCTCTGTATATGTCTATTAAAATTTCTAATGAAGTACTAGTGATGCATGGGTGAAATTAGATATTTAGTGGGGTAAGGTTTATAGTTTTTTGAATAGCAGTCTTGACCATCTTACATTAGATTTACTCTTCCATTTAATGTGTTTTGAATTTTATAAATAGTAGTTTCCATTTTCTTTTCTAATTGCTTGTTGGTAATTGAATTCTGTACTCTTTATCCAGAGACCTTGCCAAATAATCTTATTAATTCTAATAGTTCCTATGTAAATTCTTTAGGGTTTTCTAAATATATGTAATCAATCATCTGCAAATAATGAGAATTTTAATTCAATTTTTAATAACTCCTTCCATTCTTTTTTTAATATATTTTATTTATTTATTTTTGACAGAGAGAGAGAGAGAGAGATACAGAGACAGAGAGAACTGAACTGGGGGAGCTCCCAGTTCAGCATATGGTTCCGAATGGGCCAGGGCCGGGATTCGATCCTCGGTCCCTGGCGCTACAAAGTGAGCGCTTAACCCACTGAGCCACCCCGGCTTCCCCTCCTTCCATTCTTACAACCCAACTGGTACTAATATGTTATATTCTTGTGAGTCATTGGATTTCTTTTGCTAATATCTTCTTTAGAATTTTTGTAATTATGTTTATGACACACAGTTGATGCTTTTCTTTTCTTATAATGTCTTTGGCAGATTTAAGGATTAAGGTTATTTTCTCTAAGAATAAGTGTGTTTTGGCCTTTGACTCTATAAGGTATCATCATGTTCATCCATCTGTCCCTCCATCTATCCATCCATTTATTCATTCATTCTGCAAATATCTGTTGAGGGGCAATATACTATAGTGGTTAAATGTATGGATTCTAGACTGCCTATGCTTGTATCCTTTTTTAAAAACTTGTGACCTTCGTCATCTCTTGCTGTCTAACAAATTATCATAAACTTAGCATCTTGAAACAACACATTATTATCTCATAGATTCAAGAATTGGGGAACAGTTTAGCTGGGTCCTCTGTTTTAGTGTCTCTCACACGGATGCAATTGACACATTGGTGGGAACTAGGGTCTAATCGGAGCATCAGCTGGGGTGGAAGCTGCTTCTAAGTTCATGTGATTATTGGCGGGATTCAATTCCTTGCAGGCTGTTGGAATGAGGACCTTAACTCCTTGATGGCTATTGCCTGGAGTGTGACCTCAGTTTACTACCACATGGACCTTTTTACATGGTAGCCTCCTTAAAACAAAGTCAGAAATGAGAGAGTCAATAGAGAGTCTGTTAATAAGACAAAAATTACTATATTAGGTAACACAAGTACCTTTTGCCATAGACTGTTAGAAACAATATATAGATCCTACTCACTCTCACAGGGCAGGGATTCAACAAGATACATCACGAGGTATAGGTACTTGGAACTCATTTTAGAGTCAGTCAATTACAGTATGTTGGACAGATTACTTAACTTCTATGTATGCTAGGGTCTTCATCTATTAGGTCAGAATTATATTAGGGTCATTAGAAATATTAGATCATGTAATATAAGTCAAACATCTAGAATAGTGCCTGGCACATAGTTAGTATTGCATTAATTTTAGAGTTTATTAATATTCTAAGTGCCAAGTAGTGTTCCAGGGGTGGAGCACTTAGCACTAAGTAACAGGGACAAATTCCCAACCCTCGGGGAGTTTACAATCTAGTAGAGAAAGGCAAAAAATAAAAAAAATAAATATGTGATATAATGAGTATTTGCGGTGGCAGGATGGTACTATTTTATATAAAGTGATCATAACAGTTACATTGATGACACTTGAGCAGGAGTCTGGAGAAAGTGAAGGGACAAGCCTTTTATATATCTTGAGGATTGCAAGAGTGAAGTCCTTAAGTTGAGAATATATTTAGTTTAAGAACCACATGGAAGCGTGCTTTGAAACTATACATTGTAACTTATAAATATTCATGGTAGTTATTCACAGATGACAGCTTATTCCCAGAAAGCTGGGCCCATGTATGCAAAACACTGCTCTGCAGAATTATTACAGAAAATGTACAAAACATTAAGAGCTCATGCTCAATAGGGATAGTAAAAATGTTAAACGACAGTTCTGGAAGACCAAAGCTGAGTGTTATCTGGGTATTTATTGTAATTTTGAGTTAAATCTGGCTGCAACAAATAATAAATGTTACTACAGCAGTATTAATAAAAGCAGTTGAAAATCACTTATTTTTTCTAGGCTGCTTATTATACAATTAGTTGAACATTATGATACAACCCCAATGCCTAATTTGCATTTTCTTATAGCCTAAATATATTCATAGACTTTACCTAGCTCTAATCAGAATACAGAGGCAGTTGTGTCTTCCCCTTTATTTACTTAATGTTTCAAAAAGAAAATATACTCTTTGTTACTAATAATCATGTGGACTTCACCTTTTAGAGATTATCTCATTTTCTACCATAGTGATATGCCAAAAGTACTTACTCTTTTTCTGGGAAGTTTAGTTATTTATTTTACTTGCTAGTTTGTTTGTTATTGAAAAAACTGGATACTGATAACACATCCAATTCACAGTAGTTATGGGTAGCCTGGCATCTGCTAGCATTGCAGAGAAGACAGTGTAGCAGAACATAAGTCACAACCCAGGCATCTATGGGCCAAGTTTGTTTCGTGACTATGTGTGTACATATTACTTTTTAAAATTGCTTGCTAATATTTAAAACTTTGTAAATTTTGCATAAAACCCTGATTTATGACTTCTCTTTAAAAAATAATTGAAAAATAAAAGCAAAACCAGGATTTTTACTTTATGGCAGCCATCAGCTAGAGAAGAGTAGCAACTACTTTCATTAGAAGAGGTACAAAAAAGGACCACTTTTTCTCCAAGTGCCACGTCCTCTTCATTAGTTGTTGCTTACACCGTACCTGCTTCCCACATTTCTGTTACCTTTCTTGACTTCGCCAGCATTTGAATTTGCCTCCACCAGTGCAGTGATTGAGATCTTTACTTTTGAAAATTGGAAGAACTGGTTATAATCCTTGCTCAGGACTACTGGCTAATTAAAATCCAAATTACCTGATTGACAGTTTGCTTTACTGAATACAATGGAGTATCAAGCCACAGAGTACTTTTCTCACCAGGCTACAGGATGCCTCATTATGAGAGATGCTCTGTTTTAGCCTTGGCCTTCAGACCACAGACACTCTTTCCTCTGCTCTGTAAGAAGTGTGAATCGAGAGAATTACAAGGAAAAGTAGAACATCTGAAATGCTGCTGATAAAAGTCTATCAGCCCTTTCTCAAAAGACTGAAAATGGTTGCTTTGAAACAGTAGGAGAGTCCATACCAATAGTACTAAGCTTCTATTTTTATGCCTGGGAGAGTTTTTCAAGCTATTACTGCATGTACTCTAGTCTTAAAGTGCATGATTCATACACAATACAAATTGGAAATGGCAGAGACTGATTTTCTGGAGAACACGGGCAGTTTTACCATGGCACTCGCCAACCTTGAGTGGTATGAGAAGTCAGTAGACCAAAGCTAATTGGCTTTTCCAGGCTTTCAAGAGCTAATCTTCAGGTGTCCACTGAGCTATGCATTTTTTTTTCTTGTTCACTTCTTGTAATTAATAGAGGAAAGGACTATTGTACATTCACATGAAACCTCTAGTCTTTGTTCACATATCCTGGAATCTAATTAAAACTACATGTCATTATTTCTCATTATACTCATATTTGGGGTTACTAGCTGAGCAGTGTAGGCAGAAGAAGCACAGTGATGAAGAGCTTGGGATCTGGAGTCCAATAGACTGGAGTTTGAGTCCTGGTGCTGCTACTTTGTGATTTATATGACTCAGGATAATTTATTTAAATTCTTTTTGACTCAATTTTCTCATGTAAAAATGGGATATTAGTACCTCCCTTATGGGAGCGGGGAGGTTATATGAAATACATAATTCATATTCAACACTTACTAAGACATAAATAAGCACTTATTAAATAGTTTTGACTGTGGTTTCCTCTTCTGTATTCATTCAAGATAATGAGTACTTTCTATATAGTAGATAATGTAAGTCACATAGTTTTTGTCCCCATGGATGTGAGAGTCCTGTAGAGTTTATAGTGGCCCAAGTGCATTTTTGTCTTATACCACAGCTGTTGAGAATGTGACTGTCTGATTTTGAATCTTCACCTCAACTTTTATTCTCTCTGTGACATGAGACACTTTATTAACTTTCTGTTGCTCAATTTTCTAACACGAATACATTAAATGGAAATAATAAAATAATATACATTCTAGTATCTGGTCAAAAGTAATAATAACAGTAATAATAATAATAATGAAGAGGAAGAGGAGAATAGCTAACTTCACATGCATTCCTTTTATTATTTGATTTTATTTACTACATGCAGTTAACATTTATATTGATGTACTGACTTCTATATGTAGTAATTTATTTAAACCTCATCATCATCTAAAATGCAGTTTTCATTATTAGTCCCATTTTACAGAAGAGGAAACTAAGGCATAAGAAGAGGTATACATCAGGAGATGTTAGTTTGTGATTGGCATCATTAATAAGATGCACATCTTCATAATTCATTACATTAGATTTATTAATACATTTTTGTTTTTAATTCCTTCTTAATTCTATTGTGTCTATATATTTTATCATAATACATATTCTGCAGATGGACATTTTGGTTGTTATTATGACATGTACCTGAAGAGCAATTTTTGAAACCCATCACATTTTACATGAGAGGCTGTCTGCCTGCTTGTGTAAGCTCTGCTTGTGTAAGTTTCATCTTCTGTTCACATGACAGATTTAACTGAAGAACTAAGAGAGCGAGTCCCTTCAGGCTAACCTGTAAGACCAAGGGTAAGATTTTTGGACAGTGTACGTTGGCTGGTAGGAGACTATTTTACCAGGAGACTAGGTGAAGTGAATAGTTTTAACTTATAAATTTCTAATTTGTTGTGCGTAAACCATTCCTCTGAAGGAAAGCACAAGTGATAGCATACCAGCCTAAAATGAATAGACTGAGAGACTTTGTGTATAGATCAAGAGTGACATCCTCATTGATATGCTTTTAAATCACAGAGAAACTGTTGTTTCCATTGCCTGGGCCATTTTCACTACATAGGGGTCCCTATCTTCCCAGGCCAGTATCTGTGGCTTGTTAGGAACCAGACCATACAGCAACAGGTGAGCAGTGGGTGAGCAAGCGAAGCTTCATCTGTATTTATAGATATTCCCCATCACTTGCATTACTGCCTGAGCTCTGCCTCCTGTCAGATCAGCAGAGGCATTAGATTCTCAATGGAGTACAAATCCTATTGTAAACTGTGCATATGAGGATCTAGGTTGTGCACTCCTTATGAGAATACATGCCTGATGACCTGAGGTGGAACTGAGGTGGTGATGCTAGCTAGCGCTGGGGAGTAGCTGCAAATACAGATCAACATTAGCAGAGAGAGAGGTTTGTCTGCACAGAGACCATAATAAAGCAATTGCTTGCAGACTCATCAAAACCCTCAGTGATTGCCACAGGACAGTTAAGCTGCATTTGCACTTGAATCATCCTGAAACCATCTCCAACCTCACCCACTCCACCCCCTGTTGTGGGTGGAGGGAATGGTCCTCTATGAAACCCATCCTTGGTGCCAAAAAGGTTAGGGACTGCTACTCTACACTACAGGTCTCTGACCAGATACAACCTTCTCAGTGAAACCCTCACTGTACAGACTATTTATAATCTCCCCCCTTCTCTGTATCCACAAACATTCCTTAACTTCCTTTCCTTCTTTATTCTTCATAGCACTTGTATCTGTCTACATACTCAATATTTTACTTACTTATTTTGCTATTTCCTTTACCAGTGGTATGCTGGAGCCTGCTCACAGTAGTTTGCAAGAGCAGATTGCTAAATATTAAGGAACTTTGCAAGTTCGTTGTTAAGTTGGCAATAGTGGGAATAGTTATACGGTGGACATTGATACATGCTACAAATTGTAGTCCTTTATTTTTTCAGAGTTGGTTTACAGCACATCACTGTTAAATGGAATCTTCATGAGACAACACATTTTTATTTGTTTCATTCATTGCTACATCCTCAGTAACTAGAAAGGTGCCTTATACAAAGTATATAAAAAGTGATTGCTGGAAGAAATATAGAGCAAAGATGTGAGTGATTGAGTGGGTGAGTGAGCAAACAACACATGAAAGACAGTGTGTGTCATGTGGATATTAAGACAAGCTGTCTCAGTTACTTTTTTCCATTTTTTTAAATTGTTAAATTTATTGGGATGACATTAATTAGTAAAAATTACATAGGTTCTAAGTGTACAATTCTACAATGCATTGTCTATGTGTTGCATTATGGGTTCACCCCCCCACCCACTGTCAGTTCTCCTTCCATCACCATGTATTTGACTTTCTTTCCTTCTCTCCCCTCCCCTCCCCTTCACCCTCATTTAATCACTACTATTGGCTGTGTCCATGGGATTTTGTTTCTTTGTTACTTTCAGTTTTATATTCCTTATATGAGTGAAATCATATGGTTCTTGATTTTTCTGTCTGCCTTACTTTCCTTAGCATGATGATTTCAAGGTCCATCTGTGCAAATGGCAGTATTTCACCTTCTTATCGCTGAGTGATATTCCATAGCGTATTATAAATGTAGCACAACTTCTTTATCCATTCTTCTGTCAAAGGGCACTTTGGCCATCTCCATGTCTTGGCCACCATGAACAGTGCTGTGATGAACATTGTGGTACATATGTCTCTGCGCATTAAAGTTTTCAATTTTTTTGGATGACTATCCAAAAGAAGGATTGCTGGGTCATATAGTAATTCTATTCTCAATTTTTTGAAGAACCTTCATACTGTCTTTTGTAGCAGTTGTACCAATTTATATTTCTTCCAGCAGTGGTTAAGGGTTCCTTTTTCACCACAGCCTCTCTAGCACTTGTTATTACTTGTCTTGTTGATAATTTTGGTTTTCATTTGTATTTTCCTAATAACAGTTGCTTTTCTTGGTGTAGTGACTGAGTGATTCACAACCTGGATATAGAGAACTAAGCTGCTAAATTAATTTTACTATGTCCCAGCGTAGAACTGAGTTACAAAATTTGGGGATCAAATCTAAATTGAGTTTCTTTCTTCTTGACTACAGTCTTTGGACTTGAACCAACAAAAATTTTTCTACTTAAATTTAGTAAATCAAGCTTCTTATTTCTCAGTCACTAAAATGGAAAAGAACTAAAAATATGTAAACAGAAACCTGAAAAAGAACATTGCATATGCCACAGAGAAGTTTAAACAGTTTAGCTTCAGAGCTTGCTTTTATTTTCCATGCTCAGAATTATATTTATGGATTATCCTAAACAAGAATAATATCCATTTTTTATCTTATTTGCTTATGATTCCATTACATGTAAGTTCTAGTATATACTATTGCTGATTGCTGAGGACTGTATTTTCTTGTGTCACAAACTCTGTGATTTCCTTCATATACCTCCATTTCTGGAAGTAAACTAGACATTAAGAATTAAAGCATGTGGTTAGGGTTGAAAATAGACTACCTGGGGAAGCCGGGATGGCTCAGTGGGTTAGGCGCTCACTTTGTAGCACCAGGGACCGAGGATCGAATCCTGGCCCCGGCCTGTGAGGATCCATATGCTGAACTGGGGAGCTCCCCCAGTTCAGTTCTCTCTCTGTCTCTGTATCTCTCTCTCTCTCTCTCTCTCTCTCTCTGTCAAAAACAATAAAATAAATAAATAAATAAATAAAAGAAAAAGAAAGAAAATAGACTACCTAAAATATAATCAAGAATTTTTGTTTTTCTCAGATTTTTCACATTGGTTTTTCTTTAATGGCTTTTAATGTTGGATGCGTAATTAAATGTGTAACATCATTGTTTTCTTGGCATGATGTCAATAAAGATGGGATGAGTCAAGAAAGACTTGAGTTTAAGAAAAATATTTCAAGTTTAAAGGTTATGAAAAATGTGGGGGAAAGGATAAGTTGAAATTGTTTAATTTCTTAGAATGGAAGCAATTCTTCAAACTTAGATTTAAAAAAAATGTGAAGACAATGAAAAGAGAATAGCATTTTTTCCCAAAGTAATAGCTATATGAAACAAAGTTGGAATATCTAAGGGCTGCTTTTACGCTGCTGAAGTTATGAAGGATAATGATGCTATTTTATATGAAATGCTGTGGTACAGTCATCAGAGTAAAAATAATTCCTCTCCATGCTTAACATAAGGCTTATCCTCTGCTGAGGACTTTATATGCATCTCATTCCAGTCTGTAAGATAGTATTTGTATCAATGAAGATGCCTTTAGCAACAAGTGTCAGTGTCAATTTAAAGTGGATTGGAACAGCAAAGAAATGAATATTATAAATTTAAAAGTTCGATGGATACTAAAGATAATAAGGAAGGTACAATGACCAGTAACATACCAATAGATAATATAACCTAGAATAAATGGATAAATTCCTGGAAATATATAACTTGTCAATACTGAATCATGAAGACATAGAAAATCTAAACAGACTAATAATTAGTAGTAAAGAGATTTATCAAAAACCTCCCAACATAGAAAATGCCAGGACCAGATGGCTTCACTGGTGAAATCTACCAAACATTTAAGAAGGAATTAATACCAATCCTTTTCAAAGTCTTCAAAAAATAGAAGAGGAACATTTTAAACTTATTTGATGAGATCAGCATTACCCTGACAGCAAAGCCAAAAACACACAAAAAAGAAAATTACAGGTTAATATTTCTGATGCCCAAAGATATAAAAATCCTCAATAAAATATTGGCAATAAAATTTTAAAAATACTTTAAAAGGATCATAAAACATGTATAATTAAAATTTATTCTGGGGGAAGCCATGCTGGCTCAGCGGGTTAAATGCTCACTTTTCAGTCCTGGGGACCAAGAATCAAATCTTGACTCAGATTCCTGTGGATCTATATGCTGAACTGGGGTTTGCTTCCCATGGGGGAAGCCCCCAGTTCAGTTCTCCCCACCCTTGGTTTGGCCCCTGACTCAAGGGGTTATGACTCCCAAGTGGGAGGCCCCCAGCCCAGTACCAGCCCTGCAAGGCCCCCTGCCCACCTGTGTGGAATGAAACCATGTTGAAAACTGATGATATACAACTATGGAGACTGCTCTGCACCCTCCCGCTTCTCTCTCTCTCTCTGTTTCTGTCAAAAACAATAAAATAAATCTTTAAAAAAATGTTTAAAATATATCCTAGAATGTAGAGATGGCTCAGTATATATAAACCAATAAATGTGATATAGAGTATTAACAAAATGAAGGATAAAAATTATATCATCTCAATAGATGCAGAAAAAGCATTTGACAAAATTCAACATCTTTTTCTGATAAAAACTCACAAGAAAGTTTGTATAGAGGGACCATAACTCAAAATAATAAAACCATGTATAACAAGCCCACAGCTAACATCATACTTACCAGAGAAAAGCTAAGGACATTTTCTTAAGGTCAGGAGGCTGACAAGGATGCCCACACTCACCACTTTTACTCAACATAGTACTTGCTGTCCTAGCCAAAACAACCAAGTAACATAAATAAGTAAAAGTCAAAGAAATAAATATTGGAAAGGAAAAAGTAAAATTGTTTCTGTAGATGACATGGTATCATATACAAAATACCCTTAAGACCTCACCAAAACATTGTTAAAACTAATCAACAAATTCAGTAAAGTTGCAGAATACAAAATCAATATATTAAAATTTGTTGTGTTTTTATACACTTACAATAAATTATCAGAAAGAGAAATTAGGAAAACAATCTTATTTACAACAGCATCAGAAAGAATAAAATACTTAGAAATAAATTTAACCAAGGAGGTAAAATATCTATATACTGAAAACTACAACAAAGTGATGAAAAAAATTGAAGAAGACACAAATAAATAGAAAGATATTCTGTGTTCATGGATTGGAAGAATTACAATTATTAAAATGTCCATACTATTCAATGTAATCAACAGATTTAGTACAATCCCTATCAAAATTCCAATGATATTTTTCAAAGAAAGAGAAAACACGGGGTGCTGAGATAGCTCAACAGGTTGAGCGCTTCTCGCCTTGCAATCAGGAGGTCCAGAGATTGAATCCCGACTCTGGTCCATACAAACCCATATGCTTGTGGTGAAGGTTCTCACTTCCCATGAGGGAGGCCCCCAGTTTGTTTCTTGCCCAGCGTGGGCCCACCTGTATGGAATGAAACTATGTCACAACTAATGACATAAACTAAGGATACTACTCTGGGCTCTCTCTCTCTCTCTCTCTCTCTCTCTCTCTCTCTCTCTCTCTCTCTCTCTCTCTCATCACCTTCTCACAAGAAAATAAAATAATCTTTTAAAAAAAAAAGGAGGGGGGAGAGAGAGAGAGAGAGAGAGAGAGAGAAAACAATTCTAAAACGTGTACTAAACCATAGAAGACCCCAAATAGCCAAAGCAATCTTGAAGAACAAAGCTGGAGAAATCACTTTCTGATTTCAAATTGTATTATTAAGTTTTGTAATCAAAACAGTATATTATTGACACAAAATTAGACACATGGATCAATAGAACAGAATAGAGAGCATAGAAGTAAAGATACACACATATGGTGAATTAATTTACAACAAAGGAGCCAAAAATATACAAGGAAAGGACGATTTCTTCAATAAAGTGTGTTGGGAAAACTGACAGCCATATACAAAAGAATAAAATTAGACTCCTATCTTATATCATATACAAAAGCTAACTCAAAGTGGATTTAAAGACTTGAATATAAAAACTTAAGCCATAAAACTTCTAGAAGAAAACATTGGGGGTAAGATTCTTGACCTTAACATTGACAATATATATATTTTTTTATTTGACACCCAAAGTAAAGAGAACAAAAGCAAAAATAAACAAATAAACTGTAACAAACTAAATAGCTTCTGAACAGCAAAGAAAACCATCAACAAAATGGAAACCAGCCTATGAAATGAGATAAAATGTTTTTGAACCACATATTGTATAAGGGGATAGTATTGAAAATGTGCGAGGAGCTCATACAACCATATAGCTGGAAAATAAATAAGTAAATAAACAAACAAACAAATTAATAAAGGAAAAAAGAAAGAAAATCCAAAGAAACAAGCAAAGGACCTGAATCAAAATTTTTCCAAAGAAGACATAAAAATGGCCAACAGGTACACGAAAAGGTACTCAACTTCACTAATTATCAGAAATATGCAAATCACCTAACATCTGTTAAGATGTCTATTATCAAGAAGACAAGCAATAACAAGTGTTGGTGAAGATGTGAAGAAGAGGGGGAACCCTTGTGCACTTTTGGTAGGAATGCAAAAGGCTACAAAACCATTATAGCTAACAGTATTGTTTACTCAAATTAAAAATACAATACCGTATGATAAAGCAATTCTACTTCAGGTTATGTATCATAACAAAAGGAAATTCTTCTCTCATATATCTGCACTTCTATGTTTATTGCAGCATTATTCACAAAATCTAAAGTATGGAAACAATCTAAATGTCTGTTGATGGGTGAATGGATAAAGAAAATATGATACACACATATACATTGTTCAGCTACACAAAAAGAGAGAAATTTCTGTTATTTGTGACAACATGGGTGAACCTGGAGGGCATTATGCTAAGTGAAATAAGCCCAACAGAGAAATACTACATAGTACCACTTATGTGATTAAAACCTAAACAAAAAAGATCATAGAAACAGAGAGTAGACTGGTGATTGGTGATTGCCAGGGGCTACCATATCTTCCGGCGTATAAGACGACCGGGCGTATAAGACGACCCCCTAATTTTACAGTTAAAACATAGGTTTAGTCTTATACAGCGAATATAGGCCTAAACCTATGTTTTAACTGTAAAATTAGGGGGTCGTCTTATACGCCCGGTCATCTTATATGCTGGAAAATACGGGGTAAGCAGGGGTCTCCAAACTTTTCAGCCCGCGGGCCGCATTAACTATCAAACAGCAGTTTGGGGGCCGACTACTCACTCAAGGTCCAAATAAAAAAGAATCAAAACATAGATGTTGTTTATAATTATTTATTTAATATTATTTTATTCAGATAAAAAGGTCTCCACGGGCCGGATGAGAGGGCCTCGAGGGCCGTAGTTTGGAGACCCCTGGGCTAGAGGATGGGGAAAACAGGAAGTGGGTAATGCCACAATTCATTTATGAGATGAATAAGGTCTGAAGAGCTAATATATAAAATAGTAACTATAGTATTCTATAATATAAATTTGTTAAGATGGAGAACTTAAGTGTTCTCACACACACAAAAATTAAATATGTGAGGTAATGGATGTGTTAACTCAATGGTGGGAATCCTTTCATAATGTTATGTATAATCATTATAATTACCCTTTAAATATATTAGTTTAGTTAACTATACCTTGGTAAGGCTGGACAAGAATAAGTCCAGTAGCTATATAGGCTGCTGGGGAGGAGAAATCAAGGCTCTGGCTCCATTTTTCTGTGTCCTTTACGGTATCATGTATTATCTTTGCCTTCCAATTTAACTTCCAGATGTTGGCTGCAAGGTGATCTAGAACACACCCCTGCATTATTCTTATCCAGTGGCTAAGATGGAGAATCTAAGCATAAATTACCAGTTTTACTATTTTGTATGTTTAGGTAAGTTTCAGTTATATGATTACACATGAACCAAAAACCCTCTCCACAGCAACATCTTATATTTCTAGACAAATACACTAGCAAAGCAGATAGGTTTCCAATGATTCTCTCACCAATTAAGATCTACCCTGGGAGCTAATGATTTGGGTGTACCTCCTCTGATTCCATGGCCATGGGGTCTTGTTAGGAAGGACAGAGCAGATGCTAAGTAGACAATGGACAACTACATCTCACTACAGTATTATTATTCTGCATTTACAGATGTGGCGACTGTGAGGCTGAGAGGTGCATCATTTGCTCCAGGGCCAGGCAGGTAGCAAATGGCAGAAACAGTGTGATGAGGAGGAAAAGGAAGGAAGCAGGAGCATAAAGGGAAGCCAAAAAAACTCACATTTAATGATATGTCAGGCACTGTTTTAGGCACTGTATATAGCACTACAAATTAACACATGTAATTCTCACAAGAAATTTATGGGGTAGATGCTATTATTATCTCCACTTTACAGTTGAAAATACAGAGGCACACAGAGGTTAAGTACACTGACCAAGAGTATGGCATAACCAACCACAGGTTCTGGGATTTGAATGCAGAAAATCAGGAAGCTCTGGAATTCAAGGTTTTAACTACGTTACTGGCCTACTAGGGTATTTGTTCTTTACTGTGGGCTGATGCCTTGCTTTATAGACCTCACAGCTGTTGCAACTTGCCTTGACTTGACATGGTCTTTCCACCCACTACATGCTGATGAATTTGACTTTGATTTTCAGCTCTGGTTTATCTAATGGGAATACAGTTGTGTGAATTTTCATGAATTCCTTTGCTTTCTAAAAGGTCGCTTGTACTTCCTTATGTTTATTCATTCTCTTATTCTTATCTTCATCCTATGTTGATTAAGTGAAGAGCAGTCAAGTTGAAAAGAGCGATCACTTATAACGGAATTACATTAACAAAAAAGAGAAAGGCAACACCTGTAAGACTTCATTCTTTTTGATCAAGACACCAATACACCCGTTAAGTAAATTCTCTTTGAAAATGATTGTCATTTTCGTTGTGTCATTCTTCTTCAAAGAATAGGGAAGAGAATGACAAGCTCCTTCAGAAGTGGAGCTAAGACTGCTGCAGAGGCCACGTCACAGAGCAATCTGAATTTATAATTAGGTCTTTTATCCTAACATTCTAAATATACCTTAGTGTGTTAAGCTATTTGTAAAAGTATATAGCTGGTAAAAAGAAATAAACTTGACATTATTATTTGGTGGGACACTATACTAAATCATTCCTGGAAGAACTCAGGACTTCTTTTGCTTATTGCAAAGGCTGAGGGGTTCAGGCCTCATGGTATCATACATTGAGGTGTAAGAGGTCAGTTCTTCAGTCCTGGCTCCATCTCTGTCTCTCTGAACTTTCTGGAACCCATTTCCTTGTTTGTGAAATGTTTTTGTAAAGCCACTTCCCAAGTTGGAGTATTATTCAAAATTGTTCCATCTCTAAAATCTTTACAGATAAAACCTCATCCACCTACTCGCTCACTCTCACCCAACTATGATTTGACATTGTTAACCCCCACCCCATCCCCCCATGTTCACCAGATCCTCTTCTTTCAGTCCATTATTGGCCTTTTCTTGGCATCACTTTTTATGTTACAAGCTTCTATTCTGAGCAGAACCTTCATTGCTGTTCCTGCTTCTCACTTAGACTTTCTTTGAAGGCTATAGTTGTAACTGTTATTACTCTGACATCCTTACAACTCCTAAAATGACGCCAGTTCCATATGAATCAGCTGTTGAATGACATTGAAAATGATAAAATAGTGAATTAAAACATTTAACACTATTCTCACAAGCTCTGCACGATTTATTTTTCTAAATACAAAATACAACGAATGAACCAAAAGAGCATAATCTTCTTTAAAAATAAATGCCTTAAGTCAAGGTTTGTCTCTTAAGTCTTATTGTTGGTATTGGTAAAGGCTTTTTTTATGAAGTTGTTCTAATGAATATTTTTATTAGTAAATATCTATTAAAGTTATTAATAAAAAACACAGGAATGAATGCCTTGCTTAAAGTAAGAAAATATAATAAGAAACAAAAGAAAAATATTCAAGTCTTTGTGTTGCAGAGAACACAGTCAGTACCTGGGGAGAGTAGTGCTGAACTGCGCCACCTCTGGAATGTTTGCTTACCTTATTCATTTCTTTTCTAAGACTTATGAGAAAAAAGTGTTGTGATTTATAAATAGAATTGCTATTGGGAGTCACCCACCCTTCAAACTAATGATAGTAGCTATTATTTGTTAAGGATATACTATTTACTTAAAATAGTCTTTTTTTCTTAAAATGAATGCCTTGAGACCTTGTGAAATGGCTTTGAATGGGTAGTGCAAATGTATTATGTGTTATCAGGGGGAAAGAATGTGATGCTTCTCTGAGAGAAGAGTAAGTACTCCAGATTTCAACATCATATTTGAAGATGACTGGGGTATTATAGCAACATCCATGCAATGTATTTCTTCCTATTTAATACTCAATCTTTATAACAATAAAGGCAAGAAAAAAGCAGACAACAGAGCCTGAGATATGTTAAAAATGGTTGACAATGCACATAGTAAGAAGATATACGGTAGAATGAGCAGCTTATGTATCTATTTTTAAAATGTAAACATATAAACAATTTCTTTAGCCAACCAGTTTAAGTGCATGGTATTAGGTACCCTTCATAGCCTATTTCATTCATGAGGTGGACTAAATGTGTTCTCCGCCCTTTCAGGGTCAGGTGGAGAGAGCACAGATGTGAATAAACTCTGTAGTCTTAAATTTTGATCACCCTGAGAATTGAGCCTCTTAATAGACTCTTACATTGACCTTGGGTTTTGAATTGAAACCAGTGTTTGTGGACTTGGCCCTAAACAAACCAAATGGACATCAAAGCATCACCATGATGTTTTCAGCCACTTAGTTCCCTGATAGTTAAATTTAGAAAGACTTCCTTTCTTTGGCCTTGTTTTTTTTCTAGCTATTACAGGGTATATCCTAAATTGAAAAAAGATTAGAGGGTTAAAAGAAACCTTAGAAGCTTTCCATTTCCTTTTGTGATTTGTTTCCCTCTTGCATTCTTTTCTGCTATACTACTACTAAGTGCCTTTTAAATGGGTCTGCATTATACAAAAGAGGTTGTATTGAACTTTTAACACATTTAGAAATTTTCACCTTCAAGAGCAGAACAAGGCATAGTTCATTTTCTTGTTGGTTTAGATCAGAGCATAAAAGAGTATTCCTGCTGGTAGCAAAAGTTAAATTTACTACCACCAAGAAGTAGATATGCCCTGTGGTTCTGAAAATTATATGGTATAAATTACATGCAAATTGGACCTCCTTTTCCAAGGCACTGTTTCCCTTTGTTTCATTATTCAGATGTTTCAGTACCTCAGATCCCAAGAAGTGAAAGCAACAAAATATTGTTTACAGCCCTCTTGTTCTAGAAAAAAGCCACTTACAACTTTTGCAAATCAGGGATCCCTATTAATATGAGTGTATTTCTGTAGCATTCTTGTAGCCTTACAGTAAATCACTTGAGGGAAATACAGATACACAGTAAGAAACAATAGAAAAATCTCCAAGTCTTTGTGTTGGAGATAAAAGCTTGGTTTGTCAGTCCCTGGGGAGTATCTGCTGCTCCACTCATGCTCTGGAGTGTTCTTGCTGTTGCTGCTTACCATGCCTTTCTGAGGCCTATCAGAAAAGAAAAAAAAGTGTGATTTACGAAGAGAATTGCTAACACTTTGAAGCTAATAATAATAGCTGTTATGTTTTTTTAAGATTTATTTCATTGTTTGAGAGAAGGTGAGAGAGACAGAGAAGTGGGGAGGGCCCATTGCAGTTTCCATAGTTGTACATTATTACTTGTGACATGGTTTCATTCCACACAGATGGATGTGGGGCTGTGTTACCAGTTGTGCATCACAGTTAAGCATATGAATTTGCAAGGTCCTGGGCCAGGATTCTATCCCCAGATCTCAGAGTTGCAAGGCAAGTGCTCAACCTGTTGACTATCCAGGCATCCCCCAGTAGCTGTTATTTTTGAGGATATACTATTTACCTGGCAAGTAGTACATATTGGGTAATATGATTTTTACAACAGGACTGGTCTTAAGATTACTTTTATGGTTTTAACCATTTACGAATGAAGAATCTGGAAGCAGGCAGTTGACTGGCACAAGGGTTCGTGCACAGTAAATAAGTAGCTGAGCAGTGGTTTCTGTTGTCTGCAGTACCAGCTTCAAGGGTGAGCAGCCTGTATTGTCACACAAGGCCCTGTGCTCAGAAGGGTTTAATGCAAGCTGGTCTAACCTGTGGCCTGCAGGCCGTGTGTGACCCAGGGTGGCTTTGAATGTAGCCCAACACAAATTCATAAACTTTTAAAAAACATTATGAGATTTGGGTGTGTGTGTATGTGTGTGTGTGTGTGCGATTTCTTTGTTTGTTTTTTGTTAAGCTCATCAGCTATCATTAGTGTTAGTGTATTTTGAGTGTGGCCCAAGACAATTCTTCTTTCAGTTTGTCCCAGGGAAGCCAAAAGTTTGGACACCCCTAGTGTAATGATTTTCTATAATCATCTTAACATTTATAATTTTTTCAAACAAAGGATCCTGCTTTTTTGTTTTGCACTGAACCCCACAAATTATGTAGGCCCTGGTGTTTTTCTGTTTGTAAATCTCCTTCCACTAGATTACACCATTCACAGAGATGAGCACTGCCTTGCAAAAATAGTCCCAGAAGGAATATTCACTACCTGTTCTCTGCCAACCTGATGACACACTTTTGGTGTTGTCTACTTGCCCCACTCAGCTAACTATGATGCTGAATTGATTGCTAGATTGAAACTTCGACATGACAAATATCTAAAAGGATGTTTCTAAGTTTCTCTTTAAGTGATACCATAAAACAAACATATTTCATGTATGTATTATTAATCCTCTTAGTTTTTAGTTTCTTTCTTTTTTCTTTAAGTACTTGTTAAATTTATTGGGGAATGGAGATGCCAGGATAATTCAACAGGTTGAATGCTTGCCTTACAACTGAGAGTTCCAGAGATTGAATCCCAGTCCTGGCCCATGAAAACACATATGCTGAACTGTGGCACAACTGGTCATCATGGAGCCCTGTGGTGAAGGTTTTCATCTCCCATGCGGGAGGCCCCTGGTTTGTTTCCTGCTCTAGAGGGCCCACATCCCACCTGTGTGGAGTGAAACTGTGTCACAACTAATACTGTACAACTATGGAGACTGCTCTGAGCCCTACCCACTTCTCTCTCTCTCTCTCTCTCTCTCTCTCTCTCTTTCACTTTCTTTAAACACAAAATACATCTTTAATTTTTTTTTTCTGGGGGACATTGGTTGGTAAAAATTACATAGATGCCAGGTGTACAATTGTACGTTACATTGTCTATGTGTTGCATTGTGTGCTCACAACCCAGTCATCTCTTTCCATTACCATATGCTTGATGCCTCTTCCTTATCCCCCACCGCTCTCTCCCCTTTTATTTCTTTTGAACGTATTAAATTGTATTTTTATTTCTATATATGGAAGCATTTTTCTTTTCTTTCCTCATATTCTAATACTTCGTTATGTTTTGGATGTATCTAAAATGTACTGGTTTCTTTTTCTTTTTTAAAATTTATTATTTTTGACTGTGAGAAAGATGGAGAGAGACAGGAGAAGGGGGAGGGCTCAGAACAGTCTCCATAGTTGTACATCATCAGTTTTCAACATGATTTCTTCCACACAGGTGGGTGGGGCTGTGCAGGGCTGGAACCAGGCTGGGGGCCTCCTGCATAGGAGGCACACCCCTTAAGCTGGGGGCCAACCAGGGGCCTCCCACATGGGAAGCTTGCCCCAGCGAGAACCAAACTGGGGACCTCTGGCATGGGAAACACACCCCAGTTCAGCATATGGGTCCACACAGGCCTGGGCCAGGACTTGGTCCTTGGATCCTGGGGCTGGAAAGCTAGCACTTAACCTGCTGAGCCATCCTGGCTTCCCATAAAATGTATTGGTTTCTAAAGGGGATACTATTGAGACATTTTACTATTAATAATGAGCATTTACTTAGTGTTCAGCATGTGGTTTGAAGTCATTCTTGTATTAAACTTTTTACAATCTAAATTACGAATGTTAGCTTTGAAGTCAAGGAGTTGACTGACATAATGGCATTTTTCTCTCTCTTTTATTTTAATCTTAAATTATTCAATGCTTAATTTTCCAATTTAAAAGTTGAAGTAATGGTATGGTATATTTTGAAATTTACTTTTATTAAACCCTAAAATAAATTTTGTTTCAAGCTATATATATATATATATCTATATATATATATATATCTATATATATCTATATAGCTATATATATATATATATATATATTTTTTTTTTTTTTAAGATTTATTTTTATTGTTTTTGACAGAGACAGAGAGAAGGGGGAGGGCCCCGAACAGTCTCCATAGTTGTACATCATTGGCTTTTCCACATAGTTTCATTCCACAGGTGGGCGGGGCTGCACAGGGCAGGAACTGGGCTGGGGTCTCACCCCAGTGAGAACCGAACTAGGGGCACTCCCCAGTTCAGCATATGGGTCCGCACGGGCCGGGGCCGGGATTCGATCCTCGGTCCCCGGCACTGCAAAGTGAGCACTTAACCCACTGAGCCATCCCGGCTTCCCCTCAAGCTATATTTAAGACCGTGTTTTCAATTGTGACAGCTTTTATTTATTAGTAATAAACACCCCTTTTTATATTAAAATATCTTCTATTACCATCACATATTATTACATTTTTAGGGAATATTAGAAATCATTTTATCCAACCCCTTGCTTCACAGGTGAAGACATTGATGTCCAGAAAGGCATAAGGTACCTATGTAGGTTACAGAGCCAAATAGTTGTGGAACAAAGTCAACCACTCAGATTCCCCTGAATTTAAGTCCAGCAGTCTTTTATTAAACCACACAAAATCTTTTTGATGCCTAAAATCACTAAGATTTCTTTTGAATTTTCTGTTCATAAGTATTTATTTATACAGTTAAGCTTTACGTTAAAATTTAGCTTACCACAGCCCTAGGAATATGAAAATCAGAAGCCTGGAAGAAAATATTAGCTTTTAAGTAAAAGGCAACAATGTTTTTGAAATGCAAAGTTCCCTGTCAGAAAAAAAATAAAAAAATAAAAAAGGAATCTGCTTTTCCAATTACATTGTCTAAGCAAAAAGCAATGCCTTTGGATTGTTTTGGTAATTTTATAGCCTTGTAACTTGTTTTATAAAAACAAATTACCCAGAAAAAGGTGGGAATAAACTCATTCCCAATTAAGTATACTGTGAATATAATAAAGTCAAATCTGGTGATATAATAAGGAATCCCAGCAAAAAGGGCCCTATTGAAGGGGGGGTGGGGGGTGGGGAGGGGATTTGTTATTTTTTCTCACCAGGATGGTAAATTTTTAGTTTGGGGGATGGGGAGAAATACATTTGCAATTAATGCAAATTGTCAATTCTGTAACAACAGGTCTGATGAGGATCCTTTAAAACATAGCAACTGACTTCTAATTGCTATATTATTAGCATTAAAATATTTTTCTTCTTATATCTGTCCACCTAGATTATGCATAAAGCATTGGATATAATTGTGCTAACCAGGCTGGGTACCTTGATAGCCAATTTGAAGATTTTTACAAGATAAGTTGTCTCTGCTCTGGTTTGGTTCAATAAATATTTTTAAAGATTTATTTTTAATGTTTTTGACAGAGAGAGAGAGAGAGTTACAGAGACAGAAGGGGGAGGGCCCAGAACAGTCTCCATAGTTGCACATAATCAGTTTTTTCACATAGTTTCATTCCACAGGTGGGCGTGGGGCTGTACAGGCCAGGAACTGGGCCAGGGTCTTACCCTGGTAGAAATGAACTGGGGGCACTCCCCAGTACAGCATGTGGGTCCACATGGGCCAGGGCCGGGATTTGATCCTTGGTCCCCGGGGCTGCAAAATGAGCCCTTAACCCACTGAGCCATTCCAGCTTCCCCAATTAAATATTTTTAAAGAAAGAAGCAGTACAGGATCTTTTAAACAGATAGTATTTTTTCCCCCTATTTCTTCATGACTAATTTGCCTGACATTTATAGATTCACTCCCATTATACAAGGGAAAAATTTAATCTTGTGCAAAGATATTACCCATCAAAGGAGTAACTTTTTGCTTCTTTTTTTTTTTAATATATTTTATTTACTTTTATTTTTGACAGAGAGAGAGCGAGAGATATAGAGACAGAGAGAGAACTGAACTGGGGGAGCTCCCAGTTCAGCATATGGTTCCACACGGGCCGGGCCTGGATTCGATCCCTGGTCCCCGGCGCTGCAAAGTGAGCGCTTAACCCACTGAGCCATCCCGGCTTCCCCTAACTTTTTGTTTCTTATCGTACAGTTTCTACCCAAAGTGGGGGAAAAAAAGGCAGTCAGTCCTGGTTGTGAAAAGAACTCTACAGATATGGAGCAGAAAAAAAATTCAAACGCTGGTCATCCTCTTTAATTTCACAGCATATGAAATCATTCTTAATTGCATTTCATCTCTGTTAACTACCCTAGAGCCACTGCAGCTGCCCCGTTTCCTCAGTGGCACTACTCAGCCAGTAGGAGGCAGCCTGGGGCAGTTGGACAGCCTTAAGGATGAGCTTTCACTCTGCTACTTGGTTGTTGATTGGCCAAGTTATTTAACCTTACTGAGTCTCAGTAAGTTCTTTGAAATAGAGGTAATAATACATGATTAGCTCATGTTTTTCCTCATATACAGATGGGCTATTGAGTGATGCATAAAATAGAACTAAGATCTGTCACTTTTAATATCCTTTCTGTCCTCAGTCCAACCTGGCAGCTGTATTCTAGCTTTGATAGGGAGGTGAAGTATTCACAAAGGTTGCTTTGACTCTATCAAATATTTGGAATTGCCATTTGCAGAAAATTATACCCATGCGCCCAAATTGATGGCAGTCCACTGGCCATACTCAAAATCAGGCAGAGTTTTATCCCTACCGGTACTTTGTTTCTTGGTATTAGTGTGGGCCAAATGTGTTTGGTGAGCAGGGATAGTGTGGTTGAAAGCATTTCATTGATAAAGCTGAATTAAGATGTTTTAAAACTCCAATATACTTTAATCATTCATTGAACATTCAAGGCAGAGGCATGGTTAACTGTGATGCAACCTCCCTTCCTGGAGCAGGTCCTCTATCTAAATTCTTCATAGGCAGCTAGGGGAAAGGTAAAAAGCCTTTTGCTTTCTCAACATAACCAGCTTAAAATAATCATATCCCAAAAAGGCATATTTTAAGGTGGCAAACTCCACTCTCCCTCACCTTCTAAGGGCCAGTCAGGATTAGAACCCTTTTCTTTGCTTCCATCATTCATTGCTGAATTCTTGATGAGCTTATTATTAATTTGAAAAACTACAAAATTTGCTTTATAAAGAATGAGTGAGTTTTAAAAAATATGTTTTTAAAGCAAATGAAAGAATTACCATATTTAGTAACTGTGAGTATAGGGTGCCACTAAAATTGTTTTCATTAGGGGTGTGCTAGTTTACCAGGTTTGCTAACCTTGTGGGCATTCATCTCAATGGCATCTTTTGTGATGGTTCTCTGTTTTTAAGTTCTTCGTGCTAATCAGGGGTATTGTATCTGTTAAGGGAGATTTATAGTTCTATCCTTTTAGGAGAGAATATTAACACTCTGGTTTTGCTGTTTGAGACTTACATACATTATCACTAAAGCTCATAATCATTTTTTATCTGATGTGAAGAAGGATTTTATCATCTTTGTTAGGTGTCATGCTCTAGGCAGGGAAGGGATTAGGACTGTCAGAGTTAATAGAACTGACTTTGTTCCACTGTTTTTTCCTGCCAGTCAAGGAAAAAGCAGTGGAACTGTTTTCCTGACATTTGTTTTCTCCAGGATTGAGACCAGTGGTAGCATCCATTCCAAGACATTTGCTACTTTGTCATATCATTTTTATTATATTTTGAGAGTTATTTTCTTAGTGATTTTCCTGGGGATTTCAATATGTATCTTAATTTAAAATATTCTACTTCAGATTAATATTAGCAATAACAATAAAAGGTGGATTTTGTGGTGAAGATCCATTTCCTCCCTGCCTTTTGTGGTATCATTACTATTTATATTATACACACATGCACATATGTTAAAATTCTACAATTAATATGTTTATAATTATTTTTACACAAATGCATTTTAAATGAAATAAAACAAGCATAAAGAAAGTGACATAATTGTATTGTCTTTTGTATTCATCTATAATTACCTTTTTTAGTAAAAAAATTTTTAAAAAGGGGAAAAATAAAGAAATAGGGGATGATAGAAAGTAATCATTTGCTATAATATTTTCAAAACTTTCCCTGAATATTTGGGTTTCTTAGTGACATGAGCATTGGCCACTTTTTGCTATGGTAGGTAATTTATTATATTTGATATGAGATGGTGTTCTCAACTACTTACTACACAATGTTCTGAATCATTCTGTACTCAATATGGATAAGAATACATGCTCTCACTTTCTCTGATTGATGGTTCCTTTATTGTTGTCCCCAAAATTAATAATTGGCTTTGATCTTTCCACAAACTCTCTAATAATATATGAACCCCTGATAAATTATTGAAGAAAGCGTGAGAAATATCATATAGAAGCAAAAATTCCACAGAAATAAAATAAAGTGTGGTCTCTCTTCCCTTCTGAACTATCAGTTGAATCAAACTGTGGACTCTATGAAAAGTAGAATTTCAATGCAATACATTTTTACCTAAATGGACAGAAAAGATGATAATTTAAAGGAGGCATTGTAATGAATTCATTAAGAAGCAAAGAAGACCAAGTTCATCATGTCACTTATTAAGATGAAGATCACCAAGATAACGTAAAAGAGCAAAATTAAGGAGTGGATTGGGGCAGGTGGCATTGACTTCACATTCTGACTTTTGTCATAAACTTTAAATGAAAGTAGGCCTGCTGCCATAGAGATACACTAGCAGAACTAAAGAAGAAACACATTTATCATATACCTTTAAACTTTTGTTTCATTATTGAACCATAGTGCATAGACACTGTGAATTACTGTTTCATCTTGACATTACATTTTAAATGTTGGTTAGAAGCAAATGTTCTGCAATTCTGTCTTGATGTTTCTTTATAAATTAATATATGAAGAACTATAAGGAACAGACAGAGCATTGGCATCACTTAACCTCTGTGGGGCCCAGGTGAAAGCCTTCAGCTCTGGATATTGGAGTGGAATCTTCTAGGGGTTGGATTACTCAACATGAGTCACTACATGGAGAGTCATTAACTTTGCCTGTCAGCTGGGACAACTGACTGAAGCAGCTGTGCCTGGCCTCTGCTTGTGACCTGGGTTTCCCACAGCGTGGTGGCTGGTTTCCAAGAAGGAATGCCCCAAGAGCAAGTATTTCATGAGGGTGGAAATAGAAGATGCCTGTCCTCCTAAAGCTAGCCTGGAACTGAGACAGCACCACTGCTTCCATATTCTTTTAGTTAACCAGCATCAAGAACAGAGCAGAGGAAAGAAACTCTAATTCCCAGTGTGAAGAGTGACAAGGATTATTTTTTTAAGTAAAGATTTATTATTTTTTGTTTTTGACAGAGACAGAGAGAAAGAGAAGGGGGAGGGCCCAGAGCAGTTTTCGTAGTTGTGCATCATCAGTTTTTGATATAGTTTCACTACACATGAGGGCATGTGTCTTCACAGAGCAGGAACTGGCTAGGGAACTCCTGCATGGGAGGCATACCCCTGTAAGATGGGGTCCTCCTACATGGACAGTACACCAGGTGTGGAAGCCGAACCTGGGGGTTCCCACATGGAAAGCTCACCCCGGCAAGAACCAAACTGGGGGCATATTTCAGTTTAGCATGTAGGTCTGCACGGGCTGGGCCCGGGACTCAATTCTTGGGCCCTGGGGCTGCAATACGAGTGCTCAACCTGCTGAGCCATCCCTGCTTCCCCTGAGTGACTAAGAATTTACAGCCACCTTTAATATACATAAATGACAGGGAAATGCTGTGTCAGTATCTTCCTCTATCTTACGCCATGGAATTATACAATGTAGGCCTCTAGTTCATTAAGTATAAGAGTCTCTAGCACCATCCTGTAGATGCTCAATAAAGCTTTATTGTTCATGCTTTGCATTTATCAACTTATTTAATCCTCACCTCAGCACTTGGAAGTACATGAATAAATTGAGGCATAGAGATGTGGGGCAAATTGACCTGGTAAAATAGCTCGTAGTGGTGATCAAGGCTTAGAACCCAGGAGGTTTAGTTCTGTGATCCTTCTCTTAACCATTATTCTAATGCCTCTTCTAATAATCTCCACGGAATTTTTATTTATACCCGTGCTTTCTTAAATATTGTATTTTCTTTAAAAGTTGTTCATCCTTTTGAAAATAACACATATTTTTATAATTTTAGCATCTTTCTATTAGTATTAAATATTTAGAAAACCTGCTTTGTAGTGCCCCAAATACTGGTGAGTAATTATTTCACTTAGGACTGGGGTCTGCATTTTTAAATGCATATGTGGTTTGGTACTAGAATGAGGGAGCAGTCAGGAAAAAAGGGAACATTGAAAACTACATCCCCTTTTCGTTTCTCCCAGAGGCTACGTGGCTTCTTCCTGAACATCCAATCTCTCTGACTCTCTCTAGGTCTGTTCTGCATAACGTAGCCTTACAGATGGCCTGTTAATGTTGCCACTGCCTCTCCCCACGTGCACCTGTACAACCTTATACTTATTTCTCAATGAGCAGCTCCTCCTTCTCAAGGCTGCTTTTTAGATCTGATTCCTGGGTGGAGTGGCGTGGGGGTTACCTAGTTGGTTCTGCCATTATTTTGAACTAGGCCACTTCATAAATGACTGCTTTTTCTAGGTGTTGACTGACCTTCATTTCATGCTTGCTCTTGTTCAGAATCATACCTAGAGTGGCTGGGCTGTCTCATGTCCCCTTTCATAGGAATGCTTGATTGGGCCACTTTTCTTCAAAGGAAACGTGGGCAAGATGACAGTAACTGAGAAAGTGTAATTGAGATGTGATTAAAATAGGATAAAATTGATCAACTAAGCAGAAAAAGATAGGCAATTGAATGAATGAAAAGATGTCATTTTTCATCACTGAAGATACCTGTGAGGCGTATAAACCCTAGCAGCCATACTGTGTTCTGGTGCCTTAGGAAAAAGTGTTGAGATATGAGTGAAGATACTGACCATAGTCTCCAGGTACTGCTGTAACTGACATGACATTACTCTGGTTACAAATAAAGCGAGATAAGTCTTTGAGTAGGGGGGCTGTAGTAGAGGAGATATCTTCTGCCTTTCAAAAGGAGACAGTCCCCATTACTATGCAGATCGAAGCATGTTTGCAAAGAATCCTCTAAGTATTTTTGTCTAAACTATCAAGTTATTCTGCTTTCCTTAATTTAATTCTGGGTGATCAGGCCTTAGCAAATATATACCTTAAATAATTTCTGTTTTAATTTTAATAGCATAATCTATTACATTCTGTTATATACATAAACTTCTATACCATACAAGTGTATTTGCTAATGATATTCCTCCATTTTTGATTCTTCAAAAAAGGATTATAAGCTGTGTTTAATTATTTTAATTAATTTAATAAAAAATGAGTAAAACTAGAAGAAAGGGTGTTCCCCACATGCACCAAAACATGATGTCATAAACAGTGAAAAGTGGGGAAGCTGGCATGGTTCAGCGGGTAAAGCGCAAACTTTGCAGCCTTGGGGACTGAAGATTAAATCCCAGCCCCTGCCCATGCAGACTCATATGCTGAACTGGGACCTGCTTCCCATGAAGGAGGTCCCCCAGTTCAGTTCTTACCTCCCAGTTTGACCCCTGGCTCAAGGGGCATGCCTCCCATACAGGAGGCCCCCAGCCCAGTTCCTGCCCTGTGTGGCCCCCACTCCCCTGTGTGGAATAAAGCCATGATGAAATCTGATGGCGTACAACTATGGAGACTGCTTTGGACCTTTTCCCTTCTGTCTGTCTCTCTCTCACTCTCTGTCAAAACAATAAAACAAATCTTTAAAAAAAAATGTGAAAAGTGGTTTCCCTCCTAAGCAACTTGTCACATCTTTAAGTAGTGATTAGTAGTGTGAACCATCATGTCCAGCTGAGAACTAAATCCTGACTTTACCACTTCCTGCCTTTGCTATATTTTCTTGACTAAGGAGCCTTAGGTGCTCATCTCTGAAATGGGAACAAAATGTGAGCAGGAAGGTACTGTCAGAGTGAAATAGATAAGCAGTATAATTCTCTTAGCAAATTAGAATATTGCATCTGCTCTTTTGTTTGTGTTCATTTCTTTTGTATTTTATGTTTTCCTGACTTCCTTTGAGTATTTTTGGAGGGCAAATTTTGACCATCCTGAAAATACTGAATATCTGAGGAAATTGTTTTCTTTGTTGCTTTTCAATATTGATGGGATTCTGACAGTGGGGATATAATTAAATTCACAGCAGTTATCAATCTCCTTTTTTATAACAAAGCTTTTATCCCTTTACCTATCCTGCCTCTCCTTGTTTCTCAGGATGAAATGGCAGAGAGCCGTTTGGCCCAAACAGATAGCTGTACTGTGGCAGGGCTTGCCATGAATCCGACGTCCTTTTCCTCCTAGAAGGCAGAATGAGTCTCTTACTCAGGTTCACCTCACATTCAAATTGCAGGTGAACATATGGTTTCTGTTTTGTTCCATTGCCACCATTCACAATCATAGCCCTTGAATGTGTTATTACTTCAGGTTTTGGGGCTTCCCCATCTTGAAACTGCAGTCTCTCTAGTCCATTTTGTTCACCTTTATGGTAAAACATTCACCCATGGATCACAGAGGGAGAATAACCCCCTCTCGGAACTGAAGGGCACAATAACAAATTCCGGTCCAACAGGAAGCTAAAGACTTGATCATGGCAAAATTTCAGGCTCCTCCATCTAGCTGGATTGTTGTTGATTATCTCTGGAAGGGCATGTGTGGCAGATAATTTTTTGTCTACTTGACCTGGCCATGGGGTGCTCAGATACTTGTTCAGTTGTTATTCTGGGGAAATCTATGGGGGTGGTTTTGAATGAGGATATTGAGTAAAGCAGATAATTGCCCTTGTTAATGTGGGTGACACCCAAGAATTTGAAGGCTTGATTAGTACAAAAAGGCTGACCTTGATCACAAATAGAAAGAAATTCCTCTGGCCTGACAACCTTGGTCTTTTCCTGCCCTCGAACTGTCCCTGAAACTGTTCTTCCTGAGTCTTGAGACTGTGGCTTTCAGTCTGGGCATGACACCCTCTGCTCACCTGTTTGTTAAGCCTTCAGACTCAGACCAGAACTGCACGTGTTGGCTGTCTGGGGTCTGCAGCTCACCAACTCCAGATTTTGGGACTTCTTAATTTCCATAAGTGCAGGAACCAATTCTTTATAATAAGTATGAACGAATATAGTAATAATATCATAAATAGTAGCATAATAATTTTATAAGAAATATAAAAATTCCATATATTCTGTTGGTTCCATTTCTCTGGAGAACACTGACTGATATAGCATGCTACTTATTGTTCAGATATACATTACAGTCTAAGCAGCCTAACAATATGCCATTAATCAGTAAGAAATATATCTGATCAAAGAAAAAATAAAAGTAGATGAATCCACAATCACATACAAGATTATAGGAAATAATTGTTGTTTGGGGAATCTTCCCAGCATCTGAGCCCCTTGTTTATGTTTGGGAGTCCCTGCCTTATAACTATTAACGAGAGGCAGAGGCAGTTTCCTTACATAGAAGGGAAACAATACTACATTTTTATTATTGTTTTCTCCAGTAGGTAGGGCACAAGCCATGTAATCTTAGTAGATAGTGCATGAGCCATGACAATCAGATGCATGCACACAGTTAGGTCACTGCACAATTTTTTTATGGTGATAGATCAAGTGACAGCAGCATACAGTTTCCAAGGGCAACTGTACACATGGTAACTTCAGGCACAACCAGTAGCTAAATCCAGTGGTATCAGTTAGTGGTGGAGGGCTAGAGTGCTGATGTTGGATGTGAGGAACAGAGGTGTCCTCAGAGGGAAAAGTCAGTGATGTGATTTTGGCTGCAGAGATTCTGTTCTGTTGCATGGCTACCCTTTGTTCTCCTTCATTTCCAAATTTGGTTGTCCAACATTTGTTGGAAATTATGTTAGGTAATAAATTCAGTGTCTGTTAAGTTAGTCAAAGCCATTCTTAGTTGTTTATATCTTAAGAGTGAGGTCTGATTCACTTAATCATTTTCTTAATATTTCTTAAGTTCTATATACCAGACACTCTTCTATGTGGGATAATATAATAGATGGCAGTGAACAAGACAGACAAGGTCCTTTCTCTCAATAATATTATATTCTTGTAGGGTGGATAAAGGAATGAATGCATGCACAAATGAATGAAAAAAACAAATTAGAATAAGAGCAAGGAAAAATCAACTTGTTATAAGGGCTATGGAAAAATTACAATAGAGTGATATAATAGAGTGACAGGAAGACAACATAGGGTGGCCAGGGAAGAGCTCTCTGAGGAAATAACCTTTATATTGAGACCTAAATAGTAAGAAGGAGCCAACACAGAAAATGGAGAGAAGTGGGTCTGGGGGTGGGTCTGGGGGTAATGGTTAGTTAGTTCAAAAGCCCTAAAACAAAATCAGTCCCTACAAGTTCAGGCTTGAGAGGATTTTCTAAGCTCATCTAATCCCAACTCCCAGATGTATAATTAAAGAAACTGAAGTTACAAGCCTGTTGTGAAGAGTCTCGATTGACTGCGTGAACCAATCATTGCTGTGGTGAAAATTAAGAGCAGAATGCAAGGTGGAAGCAAGTACACTTCAGTTTAGATTTAATTTCTGAGCACAAATAATTTCCCTTTGTCTGATTCTTAGTTTTTTTTCAGTTCACATTTTCTCAGAGCGGTTCTTGATGTCTCCTATTTGATTTCTCAGCAGCATGCATTGAGAAAAAGAACTGATGAACTAGTAGCCATCATTTTCTCCTAGTGGCTTTCTTCAGATGTGTGAAGATGGGAGTGGGCACACATTCCATATGGTTCAAGTGTAGGAGTCACCAAAGTAAAACCGAGGTGGTTCATAAGATTGGGTGAGAAGGTTGCCAAGTTTGAAACAGGCCACTACAATTTTTCTCAAATGGAAAAATATTTATGGGTAAATTGGATGAAATAACTTCTTAAAACTCTTAGAACAGTTCTATCAAACCGATGGATAATATAAGCAATGGATGTAATTTTAAATTTTTTAGTAGTCATGTTAAAAATTAAACAATTTTTTTTTAAAGATTTATTCATTGTTTTTGACAGAGAGAGAAATACAGAGTCAGAGACAGAGAGAAGGGGGAGGGTCCAGAACAGTCTCCATAGTTGCACATCATCGGTTTTTCCAAATAGTTTCATTCCACAGGTGGGCGTGGGGCTGCACAGGGCAGGAACTGGGCCAGGGTCTCACCCCGGTGAGAACCAAACTGGGGGCACTCCCCAGTTCAGCATATGGGTCTGCACGGGCTGGGGCCGGGATTCGATCCTCAGTCCCTGGGGCTGCAAAGTGAGTGCCCAACCCACTGAGCCATCCAGGCTTCCCCTAAACAACTTTTTTAAAAGGTGAAGTTAATTTTCACAATACATTTTATTTAATCATCTTAAGTCACACTAACCACATATTAAGTCTTAAACAGCCACATGTTGCCAGCGGCCACCATTTGGAAGAGCAGCTTTAGAACAAGATTGACTTGTGGTCATCTGGGAGATAAGGAAATAGAATAAACCACTTTGCAGGACTCTTAAATCCCTTAGGAGCACATTACAATAACTTCTTTCTTCCTTTTCCATGTTCACTGGTTCCTTTGTAAGTCCTATGGGTTTCACCTCCACTCCCTGACCGGTGCTGCTTTTTGCACTGGTCCCTGAAGAGTTCGGCTCTATCATTATGATTGTTAAGCATTTTAAAGCTTCTTTTTTAAAAATATTTTTTTTTTTTTAAATTTAACAGGTCTCTTTCTTGGTGATTTAATTTAATTTTCACTTTATACTTTATTTAAAGAAGGCAGCATTGAAAAAGAAAATGAACCCTATGAGTCAGTTGACATCTTCCTTTGTCAAATATCCTCTTCCCTCCACAATTAAGAATGTATAAAAGGAATTGGGAAGTGTCTTTCCATGACGTTTAAACACAAAAATAGTAACACTAGAAGGTTTTCTTTCTATATGGTAATAAAACTTTTATCCGTCTTGACTCACTTCATGCTTTATATTTTAGAATAATATTTCTGCATACCTACTTAAGCTAATGTGCCAAAAATGAGTTTAGTGCAATGTTTCCATGTTGCTTGTATTTTTATCCAATAGACCACTTTGATTCTGCATTGCCATTTGTGTTTTGTGTTCCCACAATTTTAAGATGTCCATTCTTTTTGAGAGTTATGGAATGCTATAGAGACATTAGTAATCAGAAGATAAGAACAATACAAATGTAGTTAGCATTGATATACTTGTTAACATTTATGTTTATTTTTATCTTCTTTCCTAGTATTTGAAAGAAAACAGGTAACAGTTAAATGAGTGTGTAAGTGAACTCATATATTCCTTATCCTTATTTATTTTATATATAATGCTACTATTTATAAATCACTTTTATTTTTATATTGGAGATAAACAAAATCCACTTTAGGATAAAATTCCCAATTGTATGCTGCAAAATAAAGACCCATGAATTATATAAGAATTACTCCTTTCTATATGTCTGTGGAAAACCAGGAAGAAGAAGGATATTGTGATTGTATTCTGCCAGAAAAATTTCCCACAGCCAGATACCACTCAGTATACTGGACTTCAGCTATCTGGGAAGAATAGACAAGAACCTTCAGTGTTTCTCAAAATTTTCACATTAACACCAAAGCAGAAAATGTTTTATATATTGTCTGTATCAATAATAAAGGATGCTGCTATACATTAGGCCCCTCCTGGGTGTGACAAGGGCTGAGGATGGATACCTGGGCACACCTGTCACCCAGTGTGCTAGTGTCTAGAAACTCTGACATAGACAGTACAGGGGATTTTTACTCTTAAAAGAAAATCCAAAATAAATGCTTTCTTAGTGGTCAGAACTACTCTTTTGGGAGACGGCTCATCATATTGTTTCCTTGATGGCAGATTGCAAGGGCCACTCTGTTTTTAGAAATGCCTGGCTTACCCCCAAGGACAGGAGGCTTAAAAAAACAGCTATGATCACTGTCTGTCTTCCATTATAGTGTGACCAGATTACTATAGTGTGGGTTTTCCTTAGTGATCAGAAGGGAACGCTCCTACTATACACAAACGAAATAACTTGCTTAGCCATAGACTTGTGAATCCTAGAAAATGGAAAGAATATAGAAAAACTCTGTAAACCATTTGCTTCAATTGAAATCATATTCCCTGGCTCATGCAGAAAGAAGGACCTTCTAGTTTCTTTTAGACAGACTTTCCCTCTTCAGAGTGCTGGATGTCAGGGCTCAACTTTGTAATTAGGTAACCAGAATAAAGTACAAAGTTAAATACTTGCCAAACAGAAATATGGCATACAAGCTACATATGGCATGTTAGTGCTCTTATTCAGAAATACTTGATGTCTAGGTTTAAAGTTGCATTTGGAGACTCAGAACATATCTAAAATGTAGTTTTGTGGGGAATGAGATGTTCCCAAGAGGTGTCAGTCAATATATTTGTATATAGAGCTGACTTGTAAGGTAACACTTAACGTTTATTGAGTACTCTGTGAAAGACACTTCTTTGACACCAATTCATTCACTCACTCTCAGCATCCATACAGAATAAATAATGTTTTTCCTTATTTAAGGATTAGGCTTACCATAACTTACCCAAGGATCCATTTAAGTGACAAAGCCAAGATTTGAACCTAGGTCTCCTTTCTTATAAGACACTTGTTTATCCAGCTATTGTGCTATTTCTCAAGAGAATGAGCTCCTCACCAACAAAATCTTTAAATAGAGCACTGGGCAAAGAACTAGGAAAGGAGATACAAGTGTAGGATAATTAGTTGATATAGTTCAATCACTGAATTTTGGCCCTCAGTTTCTGTAATCTATATGTTTTTATCTCATATTTTAGAGTCTTAATGATTATAAGATAGCGCTTTCAAAAGGAAGTATGAATCTCTTTTAGTTTAAATATTTTAAAGCAATAGATATTTTAAATTAACGTTATCATCGGTAACACCATTTTGGTGTCTTTATTTTCTGTTAACATTGCTTTCCGTTTTAAAACTTTGAGTATTTTTTGCCCTGTTACCTAACACTTTGTTGAATTTCAGTGATCTATAAATAATTTATTAATTTCTAAAAAAAAATCAGTGCATGTGTTGTTGCAATCAAGAAAACCAAACAGATGTTTAGTACCATCAGGCACAGTCTTGTAAGCAAATAGAATGTAGCTAACACTTTCTCAAACCTGCACCAAAAATATTTCAGGTAGTTAGAGTTATTGTGTATAAAGAAAGTCATTCCATGCTTAACATATCCCAGGGTACAAAGGTCTTTCTTAGACTTAGTATTTGAATAAATGAGAGTGCTTTATATATCATGGTTATGTACATTTGCATTCATTAACTTTGTGCATCCGTAATAGTTTATGAAGAAACAATCAGTGGGGTATACATGAACATACAAGTTGTATGTCAAAGAGGCCAAGATGTTTCTTCCTGCCAATGGCAGAAAACATACCTAGCTGGATTTAGTCAAATTGGGCAAACCTAATTTGAGACTGAAGTAGAAATCTGAGATTGTCTAAGGGTGGTATGAAAGACAAAATGTTTCCCTGTGAATGAAGGTGCCAGTATGATAATAGCATGGTATTTAGCTTTGGAACCAAACATCCTCATGGAAACTTGGACAAGTAACTTAATCTCTTTGAGTAAATCCTGTCTCCTAATAGGATCACACCAATTACATGTACCTGGCATATTGCAGAGGCTCTAAAACTGATGCCATCCTCCTTTCAACTTCAGACACCTGCAGGAATCATGGGGAGGGAACTTGTTTATGTCCAGAGCTCATTTTGAGGCATGGAGAATAGATGTCTATTTTGCCTCTTTCCCTCTCTCACCTCTACGTCTGTGTACCTTAAACAGTGTTTTAGGAAATAACTAGTGAACTGGGGACTATACTCATGTTGTAGAAAGTGATAAGTACAAGACTTTCTTACACTTTTTTTTTTTGAGAAATGATTATGGAAATGAAATCACAAAGTACTCACTGACTTTACATAAGTTATAAGTACACCCTTTGATTTTGAAGCTTTCTTCTTTTTTTTTTAATTGTTTTTGACAGAGAGAGAGATACAGAGACAGAGAGAAGGGGGAGGGCCCGGAACAGTCTCCATAGTTGCACATTATTTGTTTTTCCACATAGTTTCATTCCACAGGTGGGAGTGGAGCTGCACAGGGCAGGAACCGGACCAGAGTCTTCACCCCAGTGAGAACTGAACTGAGGGCACTCCCCAGTTCAGCATATGGGTCCACACGGGCTGGGGCCGGGATTCAATCCTTGGTCCCCGGGGCAGCGAAGCGAGTGCTTAACCCACAGAGCCATCCCGGCTTCCCATGAAGCTTTCTTAAAAGGGTAAAACATAATAATAAGTCTTATACAAGTTTTGCAAAATTGTAATGTTCTACAATTTTGCCTTCAGTAAATAGAGGACATTTAGAAAATGTTTATTTTTGTGCCATTCATTCATCATTCTAAACAGTGGTGTGAAATATCTGGCATTTATTGAAATTTAGATCCTGCAAAGATGAGAGTGGAGTTAGAGGAGGCATTTTCTTCCTTAGCCATTAGAGGAGTTACTTATATTTGAAAAGAGGTCTTTATACGTGTGTTTTTGAGCAACCCCAGACAAAGTCTCAAGTAAATGCAGAGATAGCTGCTATTAAACCCATCTATAAAAGGAGCTCCACACCATTAATTTAGTTCCTTCTCATACACAGAGGCTATCTGAGATATGTAAACCATGAAGATTTGAGAACTGGATTAAACCCTATCAGTAATTTGATCCCTGGACATGTACACCTAGCACATATATTCAGGAAATGAAGCCTTTGGCAACCTTTTCCTATGATCTAAATATTTGGCTATTGTAGACAGCAGTTTCCTGCACTTGTGTCTCATCCTGCTTCTCTAAGGCATGTGTTTTGATATTAGGCAACCTTGCTCTCATCAAAGGTATCTGGAAGGATGCTAAGCCTCCCTCAGTGTTCTCTCACACAAAGAATAGATGCAGAAACACTTGGATCTCATTTCATGTAACATCTGCATGAGCTTTCGAGAGATGTGACAAATTTCACAGTGAGTTTTGTGTACTGCACAATAGGACACTGAAAGACCAAACAGTTTTCTCATCTGGCAACAGGGCTGTTGTAAAGACAGGGTAGCAAGTGGTGTTTTGCAATCTACCCTGCTGTTTGTTCTTTTCTCTGTTTAAGGCCCATGGAGTGTGCCCTGTTGATCAGTATTCTGCTTCTCTGCCTTTCACCCTCTGCAGCGAAGCTCTCTGCTGCTCCAGTTAGGCACTCTCAAATTGTCTTAATGATGTTAACTACCCTGGTGGGTATGCTTAGCAGCCCACAGCAACTCCAGACCCCCTGCCTGCTGCTGTTGAACTGAACCAATGAAATCAATTTGTTGTCAACAGCTATTCCTCTCAGGGCTCCTTCAAGAGCTTACAGATCATTCCTCTGTTTCGTGGAGAAGTAAATCCTGCTCCAGGTGCAGGAGATATGTGTAGGTCCACCAAGATGTTTAACTTTTCTTTGCCCTAGCATATGTTCTTCCTCACTGCCATACTGAGTCATTTTCCCAGCAGGTGGTTCCCAGGCTGGATGAAGGCTGGGTAGGATTCATGAGCCTTAACCCACTGCAGATGATTTTAGTTGGAAGACTGCTTCCAACTGAGCCTACTTAGGAAAAACCAATTTAGTTGTCCTAAGGACTCAGCATTCTCTGAGAGAATGTGTTTTGAAAGGAACCTATTGTGTTAACTGCTAAGCTTCATAGCAAATATTAAGCATTATGCTGGCTTCTTTGTTTTTATAATCAGAGACCTCACCACTTTTATATAGTTCTATTGCAGTGGTTCATTTAGTCATGTGCAACAATAGATTCATCCTCTGCTAATAATTTTCCAGTAAAATGTGCCAACAAAGAAATGTACTGGACATGCTTAAATGGATTATTTCAGTTAACCTTCATGGTGGACAGTAAAACAGGTATGGTAATTTGCACGAAGAATACCAGATAATTAGGCTTTGGATTAAAAAATTATTTAAACATTTTTTAATTGCAAATATTTATTTTAACCAGTACATGTTTGTTTTTTATACTTGCTTGGTAAATCACATGTACACATTTTCTTTGTGATTTTTCAGCTCTGGGAATTGCAGTGTGGTCATTTTACAAGTTAGTTTTGAATGCTGAATGATAGAATTTAAGAGAGTTCAAGCAATTCCTCTAATAGTAATGGTAAGGAACAACCTCTAGATGTTTAAATGAATGAGGACATAAGACTTAAGCAAGTATTACCGAATATTAAAGTCATGTTTCTACCCAATACCTTTGGGATGTGTCTGTGCTTCTATGAGTGCTTGTGAGTGTGTGTGTTTGTTGTGGGAATGAATGGGAAAAGGGAAGGGAAAGAGGAGAGGAAATTTTCTCTAAGACTGTTGCATCATTACTATCTACATCTGATATTCTCTCTAGTTTAGATTACAATGAGAGTTTCTCAGTGGGCTCTAAGTTGTAACTTGGATCCTTTATCTGTCATCTTTTTCTTCTGACTGGGAACAAGGTTACTTATATTTTCCATTGACCATAAAAGAGCAAAGCCTGTCACCCATATGCTGCTCTTGAATATTTTATGACAGCATTTTATGGTAATGGAGCAGCACAAAGAAACTGATCAGGAATAATTGTGCCCCCATGGAGGACGTGAATTTAAAACCAATTTCTGTATTGTTGCTGGAGTAAACAGTGCAGGTGGTGGGGGATGGAGGGATAACATCAGCCTCACCAAAGTAAAACAAAAAAAATTATCTATCATTTGTCATGAAGTATAACGTTTAGTTTTTATTTGAAATGTACTTATTGTCCCATACATTATAAATGAAAAAGTATGTTATTTGATATGAGTAGCTATAAATGATGTATAATTAAGTTAACATTTCTTTTATTTCCCATTGCACAATGAAATATTCTCATATATGGGTTCTACAAGGTTAATCTTACTATGAGACATTTATTATCCAAATGACTGGGCTGATAAAATAGAGAGAGAGAGAGAGAGAGAGAGAGAGAGAGAGAGAGAGAGAGAGAGAGAGAGAGAGAAAGAGAAAGAGAAAATATGAATGAGAGAATTATTCAGGAAAAAAAAATGTCTATATGGCCCATGAAAAACAGGAGAATAAGAGCACAGGCCTTTAAAAAATTAATATTTTAAGCAACATTGTTCTGAAAATAGCTGTATAAAATAATAAAACTAAGTGTTAGGGTAGACATTCGATTTATGGGGAAATGAAATGCAATGGATGGAATGGAACTAGAATTCAATTTTGTTTCTAAGAAATGGCTGAGGTAGAGAATGAGAACTAATCACTAGTGTGTACAAATTTGCTAGTGCTGATTTAAATATGTGTGTAGGCTATGCTGTCCAATCAAATAGGATCATTTGTTTGGTGTTGATTAAGCTTGTTCAACCTGTGGCTCTATTTATTTTTTAGCTTACCAGCTATTGTTAGTATTACTGTATTTTATGTGTGGCCCAAGACAGTTTTTCTTCTTCCAATGTGGCCCAGAAAAGCCAAAAAGATTGGACACCCCTGATATAGATGGAAGGACCCTGAGGGAGAGAATGAAGAAGAATGGCGGAGAGAGGAGAGAAGGAGGCATAGCCCTGAGAAGGGGTGGTAGAGCTGTAACTGAGTGAGGCAAGATTTGGAATCCAGACTCTCAGAGGTTAAAAATTTGGAAAATGATGTTTTTGAAACTTAATTCTGATTCACATCAAGGAAAATCTAGATTGTTGGCTGAATGGTATGAGAAGTGTTAAGATTGTTTCTAATCCAATGATGAACCCATTGTTTGCAATTCCATACTAAATGATGCATTTCTTTGGATATTGAAGGATTTTGATTGTTGTTATTCTGTTTTGTTTGATTAGATTTATTTGTTTCCTTTTTTTAAAAAAAATATCTTTGAGTTCCAACACTAAATACAAACACCAGTAAGAATAGTAATAGCCTTTGTTAGGAAACACTTTCTCTCAGAAATGCTTTCCTTTTTTAATGTTTAATTCTTCTCAAGTTGTGTTGCTCACAATGTTAAGAGAGTAAATGCTTAAAACAGAAAGTATGAAAAAATAGGAATAAAGAAAATATGCTCATTGTTCTATAAAATAAAGGTCCTCAGTGTCAACTTTTAGTGCATTTCCTTCATTGGTATTTCTCTGCTGAGTATTCATTCTTTTTGTTATTTTGATGACCAGTAGACCCAAATACTTCCACAAAGGGGTTTTCAGCACAGGCAGTGTGCTGCATAGAGAAGTATCAGAAGAATTGCAACTTGTTTGTATATCTTCCCCTCAACACATAGTTACTGTGCGACCATAAGCAAATTATTTGAACATTCAGAGTTTTCATTTCCTTATTTAAAAAAGGAGATGCCAGTGACCATTTATTTCAGAGTTTTGTGAAGACTGCAGCTAAAGCAACCTTGTCCAACTTGTATCCTGTGGGCAGCATGCGGCCCAAGATGGCTTTGAATGTGGTCCAGCACAAATTCATAAACTTTCTAAAAACATTATGAGATTTTTTTTTGCAATTTATTTTTTCAGCTATTGTTAGTATTAGTATAATTTATGTGTGGCCCAAGACAATTCTTCTTCCAATGTGGCCCATGGAAACCAAAAGATTGGACATCCCTGAGCTAAAGTGTGGGGAAAGCCTGGCCCCAAAGCAAAATGCCTCATTACTGACAGCTCTTGCCCTTGGCATCATATTTATCTTTCTGTTTTCCTCCTCCAATGATCAGTAGGAACACTGTTCATGTTGAACAAACACAGTGAAAATAATAATGGTGGGTATTTCAAAGGGGATGAAAAGGAGGGTGCTAGAAGGAGGAGTTCTGAACAAGGCAAAACTAATATTGACCAGGTAACCTTTGTTTTTCACTCTTTCATACCGTGAGATAAATAGTACACTTAATATTTCAGACTTAACTTTTTTGTCATCTGAGACATAAGTTGTGCTTTCATGGAAGGGTATGATAAACTATGAAAATAAAAAAGGCTAAAATTGGAGTCATTTGAGGAGAACGTTGAAATAAATAGTAAAACTTTCTGTAAATCTTTTTCTTAATTTTATGGTAATAAGATGCCAAATACACAAGTTATATGATTACAGAAGTTAGCTTTATGTCCTTCTAATGTCTGTTAACATTTTTATTCAGATCAAAATGTATACATTGCAGAGATTTGCTATAAAATGTATCAAATTAGATTATTTTTTTTGACATTTACAATATTCTTTCAGGATTTTTATAAAAACAATGTCGTATTTCTACAGCGACACTTCATAATTCCTTTCAACAATTTTATTTGGTTTTTATTTTATTTATTTATTTATTTATTTATTTATTTATTTATTTAAAAGATGTATCTTATTTTTTGACAGAGTCAGAGAGAGTCAGACAGAGACAGACAGAGAGAAGGGGGAGGGCTCAGAGCAGTCTCCATAGTTGTATATCATCAGCATTCGACATGGTTTTGTTCCACACAGGTGGGCAGGGGCCCTGCCAGGTGGGACCCAGTCTGGGGGCCACCCGCATGGGAGGTGTGGCCCCTCGAGCCAGGGTCAGAACTGGAGGCCGAGAATTAAACTGGGGACCTCCCGCATAGGAAGCACACCTCAGTTCAGCATATGGGTCCACACGGACTGGGGCCGGGACTTAATCCTCAGTCCCCAGGGCTTCAAAGTGGGCCCTTAACCCACTGAGCCATCCTGGCTTCCCCTGGTTTTTAAATATCTAACATTTTGATTCCTTGGCAGAGAAAAGAATATGAAAATAGTCTAATTATTCAAATGATGTAAATATTAATTAGCATTCTGTATGATAATGTTTAACGATAGCTAATATTCTTTGAGTACTCTCTTAATGGTAGATGCTATTTTAAAGGTTTCATATTTATTTACTCAGTAACCTTATGAAATAATATTTACAACTATGGTCTTGCTATAGATGAGGCAGGGAGAGGTGAGCTGACTTGCCCAAGGTCATGATGCACTTGATAAATATTCCAGGTAGTCTGACTCCAATGCCTATGTCTTTGTTATTATTCTTCTCTCAAGAGTAGCATCTATTTATTGACTACATAGTATGTGCCAGGCCAATTTTAAAGAGCTTTGCATATATATAATTTATAAATCCAAAGATGGAAAGACTCTCTATACACGGGATTTACAATTCTTTTATGAAGTTTCCCAGGATCGCAGAAGAGTCTCATTATTTCTATGTATCTGACATCCACATTTCCTAAAACATTTGAAACAAGGCTCTAGAAAGTTACATCAGAGGACTAATGAGTGACATTAGCCAAGAATACATAAGAAATCTTTTCCAACACAAACTATCAAACCAAAACTGTCCCAAGATAAATTGTCCTCTTCCTTGTTTATTTGACCCAATTGTTTCAGGCCCTCATAGTCCAGACCTCATGTTTATTTTAATATTTTGCTTAGTAGGCCTTTTGGGTTATTGATGGCCTAAAATGGAAAGTGATAGCTTCTAGTCTCTGTGTGTGAATGCATCGGCACATACGTGCATGTGCATGCAGATTTCGCTGTCTTCAGAGTTTGTTAAGAATCATCTAAGGAGTATTGATGCAGAATGAGATCAGAATGTATTGCATCACATATAAAGTGAGCTAAACCTCAGAAATTGTAATATTAATAAAAAAGTCTATACTTGTGAGTTAGCTTCCCATGCTATGAATTTAATGGCCAAAGAATGAAACAAATTTAGGGACAAAATTGGCTTTCTAATCAAGTAAATCAATTTATAGGCAAGTTCTATATCAGAAGAAGATGACCTGTGATCAGGACAGTTGATTGAAAGGTTTCAAGATCCTTGTGGGAGACACTTTGATATAATCTGGAGCCCTGGAAGGTGGAACATGCAGAAACACGATCCAAAGAGACTCCTACTCAGATTCCAGAGCACTTACAGACAGTTCTAGTAGAATCTATTAAAACAAAATGAACCAGCAAACCATTGAAACTACACCAAAATGAATTGTATAAAACCATAACCCCAG
>PVKE010006067.1:0-55992 GCA_004027555.1 Craseonycteris thonglongyai
CAGAAAATTTCTTGTTGAGGTCATTTAACTGTGTCTGGGTACTTTGCCAGCATTGAGTGAGCTCTCTGAGTGTCTTGATTAATGCAGCCCTGAATTCTGTTTCACTTAGATTTGATTCCAAGTGTGCAAGGTCCTTTACTAAAGACTGCCCCTGATCTTCTGGAGGGGCTTTGGATTCTGAGGTGTGCATTGTGTTGGAGTGGTTCTTTTTGCTTTACGCATGGGTATGTTTTCCCTGTGGGGGGTTGCCTATCAATGGACTTCTCTTTATTTTTTCTTTTGGGGTTTGTTGTGGCGGAGGAGATTTTGGGAGAGGGTTGGGGGAAGCAGACAGCTTCTGTGCTCTGGGGCTCTTCCGGTTGCTGTCTTAGCTTTTAGAAAGCAGGGTAGTGAGGGTGTGGCCGGGAGTAGGGGCGTGTTAATAAGAGCTAGGGTGGACCTGAGACACAATAGCAGATTCCTCTTTCAGCAAGGGGGCTGGTCGTTCAGTGTGGGCGGGGTGCAGGAGCTCTGGTCTTTCTCCCCTATGCTTGGCTGCGTTTTCTTTAATTGTGTCTGTGATCCATGCCCGCAGGGCGGCAGTGCACATGGGCCAGGGCTTGGAAGAGGCCCGGTTGGCCATGCAGGTGGGGGCACAGCTGCGGCCGATCAGTGGTGCACCCTAAGCCTGGTCATACACACAGGCGCAGGTGCCGCAGCAGCCTTGTATGCAGTTGGTGGTGTGAGCAGGCGGTGTCATCACGACAGCCTGGTGGGCTGGGTGCCGAAAGCCCTGGGCGCACCGGCCACAACTCAGCCGACAGCCGCTCTATGCCCGCGGCTCTGTTGAGACAGCCGGATTCACTTTAAGCACATCTAATGCAGCTGTGTCCTTTCAAGCCCCAGCCCTCACTCCAAGAGCCCTGTCTTGAAAAGGCTCACCATCATAGTCAATCTCTTCTGTAATTCAGGGCTGTAGATCTGTTGTGAGCTGATGCCCTGCTTTCACCCCGCCTGCCGGGAAGTGCAGCCGCCCTGTTCCACAGTTCCTGTTCCACTTTAGGCTCCGTGATCTGATTAGGGCACCAAGTGCTGTCCCTTGAGTTTGGATGTTAAATTATCCATAGTCTTGTGGGGTTTCCGCGCTCCTTAGGTCTCGGCTTCCAGCCTGCCCTCGATCTAGCTCCACTTTGACTGTGGTCCCCCAATCTCCTTTGTTTTTTGCCAGCCCTTGGCCGCTCTCTGCATCCCTGCCCCCGAACTGCTGCTTCCCCTTCCCTCTCCCGCTCTCCCCTTTTTCCTCTAACCTTTGGGTGTTGTTGTGTGTTGTGTGGTTCTCATGGGTTGAGGGTGCTTCTCAGGGTTTCCCCTGTGGATCCCCCTGTGTTCATAATTCCCTTCGCAGGCAGTTATCGAGGTTCTCCTCTGATGCTGCCATCTTTTTTCTGAATCTCTTAATAAAAATTTTATTCACCTCTTCTTATGGATCAACCTTTGTTCTAGCACATGGAATTCCATGGTGGCAAAAATAAACTCTGTTCCTATATTTATGGAGGTTATAGTCTGGTGGAGGAGGAGAATATTTTCCATTAAATCATGTTGCAAAAAATGTAAAATTATAACTGTAGGAATTACCCCCAAATTACAAGTTACTGTGAAAATCTGTAATGGGACATTCAATGAAGACTTCTTTGAAGAAGAGATATTTCACCTGAGATCTGAAAGATATATAAGCATCGAGTAAGGGAAGAGAACAGGTATATTCAGGGGAGCAGAAACAGCTAGGGAGTAGAGACAGCATATGCAAATATCCTATGGTGGCAAGAAGAATACAATGCTCATGAAACTGAAATGTACCCAGTGTGGTGGTTGTATAGAGAACAAACAATATGGGATGACACATGGTGGTGGAGAAGCAGGTATGCGGCTGACAAAAAAGGATCTTATGGGCCCTATGAATTTGTTCTTTATCCCCAAATAAGAAAAAAAATTGAAAGATTTATGCAAGGGAGATTGACATCATTCAATTTCATTCCCTTATCTCATTTTATCCTAGCTTATCTTATTTGTTTATTTATTTATTTATGTCCCAGGGACATGTTCATGCTATGAATAACAACTGTAAATAGGATAACTCACAGAACTTCAAGGAGGTATAATGACCATTTGAATTTGCAATACAGATGATTAATTTTATTGTTAAATTTATTGGGATAACATTGGTTGGCAAAAATTTCATAGGTTCCAGGTTTACAATTCTATATTACATTGTCTATGCATTGCATTATGTGCACACCACCCAGAATCAGCTCTCTTTCCATCACCATATACCTGATGCTGCCTCCCCAAACCTCCCACCCACTACTCTACCACCCACCTCCCCCCTTACCCTCAGGTAACCACTAAACTATTGACAGTGTTGATCAGGTTTTGTTCCTTTGTTACATTCAGTTTTATATTCCACCTATGAGGTCATATGTTACTTGATAATTTTAGTCTGACTTATTTCACTAAATAAGATGGTTTCAAGATTCATCACATTGTCACAAAGGCTGTATTTCATCTTTTCTTATTGGGGAGTATTATTCCATTGTGTAAATGTACCACAACTTCTTTATCTAGTGATCTTTCAAAGGACATTTTGGTTATTACTACAACGTGGCCACCGTGAACAGTGCTGCGATGAGCATTGGGGTACATATATCTTTGCAAATTAAGGTCTTCAAGTTATTTGGGTAGATACCCAGAAGAGGGATTCCTGAGTTGTATGGCAATTTTATTCATAATTTTTTGAGAAATCTCCATACTGCCTTCCATAGAGGTTATACCAATTTACATTCCTACCAGCAGTGTATGAGGGTTCCTTTTTATCCACAGCCTCTCCAGCACTTGTTATCCCTTGTCTTGTTGATTATAGCCATTCTAACAGGTGTGAGGTGGTATCTCATTGTGGTTTTAATTTTTCATTTCCCTAATTGCTAGTGATGTTGAGCAATTTTTCATGTATCTGTTGGCTGTTTGTATGTCTTCATTAGAGAAGTGTTTGTTTAGGTTTTCTGCCCATTTTTTAATTGGATTGTTTTTTTTGTGGTTGTTGTTGAGTTGTATGAGTTTTTTTATATATCTTAGATATTAGCCCCTTATCAGAGGCATTGTTTGCAAATATATTGTCCTATCAGCTGGTTTTCTTTTTCCTTTGTTGATGGTGTCCTTTGCTTTGTAGAAGCTTTTTAGTTTGATATAGTCCCATTCATCTATTTTTGCTTTTATTTCCTTTGCCTTTGGGGTCAAGTTCATAAAGTGCTCTCTGAGCCCAAGATCTGTAAGTTTGGTGCCAATGCTTTCTTCAGTGCACTTTATTATTTCAGGTCTTAATGTGGATGTCTTTAATTCACTTTGAACTAATTTTGGTATGTGGTGACAGTTCACAGTCCAGATTCATTCTTTTGCATGTGGTTTTTCAATTTTCCCAGAACCATTTACTAAAGAGGTTTTATTTTCTCCATTGTACATTGTTTGTTCCTTTGTCAAAGATTCTGTCCATATATTTGTGGATTTATTTCTGGGATTTTGATTCTGTTCCATTGGTCTGTATGTCTGTTTCTCCGCCAATACCAAGCTGTTTTGATTATTGATACTTTGTAGTATAGACTGAAGTTGGGAGTATGAAGCCTCCAGGCTTATTTTTATTTCAGAGGATTGCTTTGGCAATTTGGGGTCTTTTGTTGTTCCATATGAATATAATATTTTTTTAAACCTATTTCTCGAAAGAATGTCTCTGGGATTCTGATAGAAATTGCATTAAATCTGTATATTACTTTGGGTAATATGGCCATATTAACTATGTTGATTCTTCCAATCCATAACATGGAATAGCTTTCCATTTCTTTTTATTTTCTTTAATTTCTTTTAATAGTGTTCTATAGTTTTTTGAGTATAAGTCCTTCACATTCTTTTTAAGTTTATTCCTAAGTATTTTATTCTTTTTGCTTTGATCTCAAACGGTATCATTTTTCTCATTTCTTTTTCTGAAGTTTTGTTGCTTGTGTATAAGAATGCTGTGGGCTTCTGTACATTGATTTTGTATCCTGCAACTTTATTATATTCATTTATTATTTGTAATAGTTTTCTGGGGGAGTCTTGAGGGTTTTCTATATAAAGGATCATGTCATCTGCAGACAGTGACATTTTATCTTCTTCATTGACAATTTGAATGTCTTCTATTTCTTTTTCCTGCCTAATGGCTCTGGCTAGAACTTCCAGTACTATGTTGAATAGTAGTGGTAACAGGGGACATCCCTGTCTTGTTCCTCATTTTAGAAGAAAAGGTTTCAGTTGTTCCCCGTTCAGTATGACTTTGCTGAAGGTTTCTCATATATGGTCTTTATTATGTTGAGGTACATTCCTTCTATAACCATTTTATTAAGTGTTTTGATCATAAATGAATATTGTGTCTTGTCCAATAAGTTTTCTGCATCAATTGATATAATCATATGGTTTTTGTCTTTTATTTTGTTTATGTGGTGTATCACATTGATTGATTTGTGAATGTTGAACCATCCTTGTGTCCCTGGATGAATCCAACTTAAATTAATTGTGATGTATAATCTTTTTAATGCCTTGTTGTAGTAGTCTATTTGCTAGTATTTTGTTTAGAATTTTTTGCATCAGTGTTCATCAGAGATATTGGTCAATAGTTTTCGTTTTTTGTGAGGTCATTGCAGGGTAATGTTGGCATTATAAAATGAGTTGGAAAAGTTTGAGGAGGATAGGTGTTAGTTCCTCTTTGAATGTCTGGTAAAACTCATTAGTGAGGCCATCTAGTCCTGGACTCTTTTTGAAGGTTTTTGATGATTGTTTTAATTTCCTTACTGTTGATTGGTCTGCTTAGGTTATCCAGTTCTTGATTCAGTCTAGGTAGACTATATGTTTCTAAAAACTTGTCCATTTCTTTTAAGTTGCAATATTTGGTGGCATATAGTTCTTCATAGTATTTTTGTATGATCCTTTGTATTTCTGTGTTATCAGTTGTAATTTCTCTTCTTTCATTTCTAATTCAAATAATTTCTGTGTGTTCTCTTTTTCCCTTGGTGAGCCTAGCCAGGAGTTTGTCAATTTTATTAATTATTTCAAAGAACTAGCTCTTTGTTGTATTAATTTTTTTTCTATTGTTTTTCGATTCTCTATTTCATTTAATTCTGCTTTAATTTTTATTATTTCCTTCCTTCTGTTTGCTTTGGGTGTTTTTTGCTATTCTTTATCTAGTTCTTGAAGATGTGGTATTATGTTGTTTACACATTTTTTTGGTTTGTTTCTTGACATAGGCGTGTAATAATATAAATTTCCTTCTTATTACTGCTTTTGCTGCATCCCAGTAATTTTGGTATGTTGTGTTTTCATTGTCATTTGTTTCTATGTTTTTCTTAATCCATTCTTTTATTTATTCTTTGATCCAATCATTTTTTAAATAACATGTTGTTTAATCTCCATGTATATATGGTTTTGTCCTGCTTTCTTTTTGTAGTTGATCTCCAATTTTAAAGCTTTGTGATCAGAGAATACACTTGGTATGATTTCGATCTTCTTAAATTTGCTGAGGCTAGCTTTGTGTCCCAGCATGTGGTCTATCCTTGAGAATGTTCCATGTGCACCAGAAAAAAAATGTATATAGTACTGTGCTGTACGTTGAAGTATCCTTTAAATGTCAATTATGTCCAATTGCTGTAATGTATCATTTAAAGCTGATATATGCTTATTTATTTTCTGTTTGGATGATCTGTCCAAGGCTGTCAATGGGGTATTTAAATCCCCTCCTATGATTGTGTTTTTGTCATTTTTCTCCATGGATCTGTTAGTAGTTGCTTCGTAAATTTTGGTGCTTCTTGGTTAGGGACATATATATTAATAACTGTAATATCTTCTTGTATTGTCCCCTTTATCATTATGAAATGTTCGTCTTTTTCTATTATTATCTTTTTGATCCTCAGTCTGTTTTGTAGAGATAAATATTACTATACCTGCTTTTCTCTGGATGCCATTTGCTTGGAGTATTTTTTTTTTCACCCTTTCACTTTGAGTCTGTGTTTTTCTTGTGGTTGAGGTATGTCTCTTGTATATAGCATAAGGTTGGTTTTTGTTTTTTAATCCAGGTTACTGTTATGTGTGTTTTTATTGGTAAGTGCAGTCCATTTACATTTAGGGTGATGATTGACGTATGAGGATTTCCTGTAGTCATTTTATATTTTGTTTTCTGGTAATTCTTTTTTTTATTGCTTCTTTACTTTTTTATTCACATTGTTTTCATTTGATGGTGTTTATGACTGTTTTTTCTCTTTTCTCTTCTTTTATTGTTACATGTCCCAGTTCTAAGCTCTCTTTCAGTGGGTACCCTGAACTTTATATAAAAGAAAGTTTCATATATGCAGTAGTTCCTTTTCTTAAGGATGTTTGTTACCTCCATTCTCTTTGGAAATTTAAACCTTTACTTCCTCTCTTTTTATGTTTTATTGTTCTAGTTTATCCCTGTTTACTTCTAATTTTTGTTTCAGATCCAATCACCTCCTTCAGTATTTCTTGAAATTCTGGCTATGTGCTGGAGAATTCCTTTAGTTTCTGTATGTCTTAAAAGGTATTTATTCCTCCTTCCTATCTAAAGAATAATGTTGATGGATACAGGATTCTTGGCTGGTAATTTTTCTCTTTTAATATTTTGAATACTGTGTTCCATTTCCTTCTGGTGTGTAGAGATTTTGTTGAGAAATCTGATAGTCTGATGGGCTTTCCTTTATAGATTATGGTCTTCTTTTCCCTGGCTGCCTTGAGGATTCTTTCTTTTTGTCTTTTACCTTTGATATCTCATGTGCCTTGGAGAGGGTCTGCTAGGATTCAAGTACCAAGGGTCCTGTTTCCTTATTGGATTTGAGGTTCCAGTTCTTGCTATAAATTTAGAAAGCTTTCATCTACTATTTTCCAGAGTAAATTCTTTGTGCCCATCTCATCCTCTGCTCCCTCCAGGATACCTATTATTCTTTCTAATGAAGTCACATAGTTCTTATAGATATCTTTCATTTCTTTTAGATTTTAGGTCTCTCTCTTCTTCCTTCTGTAACATTTTCAAAGTTCTGTCTTTGATTTCACTAATTCTTTCCTCCATCTGATCAGCTTTGCTTCCTATGCTAGCTATTTCATTTTTCATTTCTTTTAGTGTGTTGTTAGTCTCCAGAATTTCTATTTGCTTCTTTGTTATAGATTCATTTTCCTTTCTGAGATCACTTAGCTCCTTGTGTGTACTCTGCCAATTTTCTTTGAGCTCTTTGAGTGTTTTCAGAATTGCAGTCTTGAATTCTCTGTCATTTAGCTCATTTGTTTTCATATCATCAAGTTTTTTTTGGAGATTTTTCTCTTTCTTTCTGAGCCACAAGGGTATTCATCACTGTTGGAGCATTTCTTTTCCGAGACATGAGGACTTTCTCCCTGGTAGTTGTGAAGAAAATTTTCTTTTACTTCCTAGCTGGTGTTGATGCAGTGTCTTATAATATTTTCTCTCATTTGTTTGGTTTCCCCACAGTGAGAAACTTCATAGAATGTAGGCTTCTCTTTGCCTCAGTTGCACTGGTCTCTGTATGCCTCATTTTTGGGAAGGTATGGTGGGCGATGGTATTCTATACCTCCAATATTCTACTGCAGTCAGAAGCTGCCAAACCTAGATCCCTCTGCTGGCTTTAGCAAGAAAGGTGGGGGTGAGGTTTATTTGGAAAGCTGCCTGTTTGTGTCACAGGGTAATGGCAACTTCCTGGCATCAGCTCACAGAAGGCAGGCTCTGGGTGAGGCCCAGGGGGTGAACCTTGGGAGAGAGCAAGGGGAAGCAGCCAGGTTTTGTGTCTAAGACCACGCAGTGCTGTGGTTAGGAACTTACCTTATTGAGGACCATTCTGCACTTTAGCTGCCAGCACACTCCCACTGCCGGCACTCCAGCCACTAGAACACCCACCTCCAGCTCCAGTTGTTGGTCTTACACTCCACAGGACCCCATTCCAGCGTCCTGACCAATGCGCTGGCAGCTGGATCCTCACTCCAGTCACCTGTACCGATCTCTGGCTGCTGCTGGTGCCTTGCTCTGGCCTCCTGTACAGCGCTCTGGCCACCCTCACCAACCATGGCTGCTCACCCCGCACTCCCACTGAGGCTTCTTGCCACAGTCAGCTGTGCCCTCTTTTTCTGTCCACTATGCGCTCTGGCCGTCTGCACCTCCACCTCTGACCATTCTAGGCCTCCAACACTCCCAGTCTTTCTTCACCTTGACCTGAGCCCCCATGCTCGCACCTCAGTCAGTCTCTCCTCTGCTGGTCTCTGGGTCAGTGTCTGGGGGGGGTCACCAGGTAGGTCTCTGGGTCATGCTCTGCGGCACGTCTTCGCACTGCTCCCTTTTTTTCTCTCTCACTCGCCTTCATTTCTCCTGATTTAGGTATTTTCTTGTGATAAGTGGGTCCCTCTGCCAAGGCTGTATGTTGCTTAGGGATTCTCTGAGTGGATTTTAGTTGTTTAAATTGTTCTTTCCAGGAGAAGTTTCAAGAGTTCCTCTCACACCACCATCTTGATGACATCTTGCCCTAGTTTCATTTTGACCCAAGTCCCCCAAGCACCCTTTTTCTGTCAGTCTCGGGTCATGTTCCTTGGCCCTGTCTTCACATTGCTCCTTTCTATTCTCTTCTGCTCTCCACTTTTTCACTAACCTTCAGCTGTTGTCTTTCATTGCATGGCTCTCTCAGCTGAGGCTGTCTCTCTCAGGGTTTCCCATGTGAAGTTCCCTTTGTTGAAATGTCCCTTCCCAGGTAGGTTTTGAGGCTTTCCTCGCACTCCACCATATTAGCTGCCCACATTTTTTAATACAGAGATTCTTAATTGAATTCATAATCTCATCCCTCTAGTTTTAGGGACAATGCTTGGGTGGTTGTTGTTGCCTATTCTCATAAAATATATGAGGGCTGCCAAACAAAAATGTATAGACATTTTAAGAGTTGTATCTATGTATTACATTTTGAAGTTTGAGTCATAGTAACAATATGTAGTATGACATTCATTCAAAAGATGGCATTAATCAAATGAATGCTAGCATCATCATGTGACAGGCAGGACAGTCAAAGAATATGGTGGGAATGTGGTTGTTGTTCCAGGAGCAAGAAACAATTTTGAGGTGGTATGCAAAATTCAAAAATGTTGTAGAAGTACAACAACAATGGAGGCATGAGTATGCATGAGAACCTCCAATACACCTAACAATTGCACCCATTCATGATAAGTTTGAGATGTGTGGTAAATTGAAATGGCATGCTCAGTAATACATGTGGATACTTTGGTCATAGTTGCTCAAGCTGTAGTTCATCATAATCAGAAGTGTCTGGATGCTGATGGTTACCACTTTGAGCACCGCTTGTAATTGCAGATGTCAAAAGTGGCTTGTATTCATCTTTTGTTACTGGTATATACTGAATATTACAATTTTAATACAGATTTTGCCTTTATTAAGATGTGTGTACATTTTTTGGGGACCCTATATATTTAGAAGAGCAGTAAGGATATCCTTGATTTTACCACTTTTTCAGTAAAATGAAGAGGCTAGGCATGTTCTAGAATTGACCTCAGAGTGGTTGCATAGTACAGAAGTGCTCTTATACTCCTTTCTGTTCAGGTGCATTAAAAAAAAAATCAGTTTCAAAAGAAATATAAACTGCTTTAGATGTAACACTTATGTGATCTCAAGATAGAGACTTTCAAAAGTGACAGAATAGTCCCTGAGAATCTACTTTGGGTTAGGCTCCAGCAGAGTGCCCTAGGAGAGAAGAAAGTAGTATTTGCTCATAAGAAGATTAGATATTAATGAAGAAATGGTGACATAAACAAGTGACTAAGAATGTGGCAATCCATAAAGCTATTCTCAGAAATCTAATAAGCAGCCAATGTTGAAGGGCAGTTGGTCCTCATAAAACTTAGCAGAAATGAGAGCCGCAAGTGCCAAGAGTCTGGCACTCAATTTCTGTAAGGAATTTACAAACAAACCTTTTCCTGCTCCTGTCCATTTTGTGCTTCAAAAAGCATCAACCACATTTGAATAAGGCCTTATCTTGTCCTTCATTTCTCTAAGCGTTTTTTTCATTGCTAAGCAAACTATACCATGATTCTTTATGTCCTACTGTGCTCATAAGTAAGAATAAAAGGAGTAGATAAACAAGCCAATAGGAAGAAATACTTACAGAAGAATTGAAGAGTTAAACATAAAACACAAATAAAAAAAAAGAGAAAAATATAGACATTATATTATGCTGTCACAACAGATTTAAATATACAAAATATGTAATTGTATTTATATTAAAGCACCAAAAAAAATAAGAATAAATATATGCAGGCTTTAAGTTTCTATATATTAACTAAATAAAGATCTCTCCACATGTGTCCTTCAAGACCTACAGTGATCAATATGGAGAGCAAATATTAAGAAAACCACCATAGCCCCTGTCTCCAGCGTAAATAGAAGACAGAGAATGCTACAAACATGAATTTATACAGAGAAAGGGCAATACAAATGTGGAACCTGCAGAGCCAGCACTGAAGTCCTTGTTGGAGCTGAGAGTTCGGTGGAGAATGCCTGGGAAAGAAGAGAGGCAGCAGGGCCAAGAACTGGCACTGCTACTGGGGACACAACAGGGGAGGGTTTGATAGTGCACAGGTCCACAGATGGCAGTCTTGGGAAGGTACCTTTCTGGGACAGAAGAGAAACCTAGGTGGTGGAACAGAAGAAGGAAGCAAGTGTTTGAGGATAAGAGTCCACCAGAAAAGAAAGAGGCAACGTCCCCCATCACACACACACACACACACACACACACACACACACACACACACACACACACACACACACACGTGCATACACATCATCTATTTTTTAAGAAAGCACACTTTACCATATCAACACAAAACAATGCTCTTGAATAAATACACAAACTGAGCCTCCCCAAAACCTTACCCCTATCTATAGAAAATTATCTATTGTTGCTGCTCTAGGAAAATACAAGATAATTCAAAGTTAAAATAGCAGATAGCATTCCGACAAAGTCCCTCACTAAGACCTTGGAATATTAAAATCAAAATATTTCAGTGGATGAAAATTTTTTATCCTAAAACACTACAGAGCAAAAGGAAACTGTAACATAACACCTAAACTGGTTAAATGCCCACAAAAAAAGCACTAACATAAGAGAGCTGTCAAGAAAGTATCCAGCCATATAACGTGAAAAATAGAGGCACTTACGACTGGACTTTTTCCAGGCAGACCTTGTATACTGTATTTAAAAAACACCTCAGTGAAAAAGGTGAAGGGGGTTAAAAGTACTTCCAGCTATAAAATAAATTAAGTTATGGGGACGAAGTGCACAGCATGATGACTATAGTCAATCATCTTGTATTGTAGATTTGAAAGTTGCTAAGAGAACAGATCTTAAAAGTTGTCATCACAAGAAAATTTTTGTAACAAAGTACGGTGATAGATGTTAAGTAGTCTTATTGTGGTGATCATTTCATATAAGCATTATGCTGTATACCTGTAACTAATATAAATATTTTATGTCACTTACATCTAAATCATAATAATAATAAAGCACATGAGCTAAGAAGTAGAAGTGCTCAGATGCCTCCACAGCCCCTGCCCCAGCTTAATCCTCCCCAGGCAGCAGACACTGGGGCTTTAGTGATTTATTGATTCTGAGGAAAATAAAGAAACCCAATCAGGAAAGCAGAAGGATATTAACAAGCTTGGATGTTCACTTAATGTGGATTTTTGGATTTCATGACAATAAAACATCAACTAACAATTACAAACTTCCAAACAAAACCCAATGTGTATACCTGAAAATAAAATTGGTGAACATTTCAGCAATTAATCTCATTGTCCAGGTTTCAGAATCCTAGCTCCCTAACTATTCTTCCATAATTTAGTCAGTTTCACAAAAGGACACAATGACTAGAAAGTATGGGAGAAATGTTATTAAAAAATATAAACATATATAGGATCTGAACTAGTGACTGGCACATTGATTGCTAAACTTCTCTGAACCTCTATATAAATGGTCACAGATTCTAGAGTAGGACAGGGCCCTTAAACTACATTCAAATCAACAGTATATACAAAGTGGGCATTACAATATGCAACATAATTAATTAGTAGAGAGTCAAGCCCTCAGATGAGGTCTGCCCCATGCTACCCTGTTGCTACCACTTAGCTAATAACTGTGCTGGGATTTTGTTTGTCTGTTTGAATCACTGTGCCTACATTCCTCCCCCCTCCCCCCTTTATGCCAATTATCACAAATGTAATATCATTTTACTACTAATTGCTCATTTGTTCACTGTTCTGTTTTCTACTGGACCATAAGTTCTTTGAGGACAAAAAAAAAAAAAGTTGGATTTTGCTCATGCTGTACCCCTAATTCCTTCTACATAGCCTGGAACTTATCAAGTATTCATTACATTAAAGAAGACAGCTTCGAATTTCCCCATTTTAACACTATGGCAAACTAAAGGTCAATGGGGTGATACTGCAAAGCTGGTAAATGTCAGAACCAAAATTCAGACCCAGCTTTATTTAGTCACAGAGGCCATGATTGTCCTACCAAGCTTCCTGGTCACCCAATTAACTCAAAGGAAACCTATTAATTAAGCATTTTCAAATTAATAGCATGAACTACATTCAATTCCTGCTCTCTCTCCCCAAAACTAATAAAGTGTGAGCTTCAAACCTGAGTTTTAATTTTCTACAAGATTATGCTAATGCCACCTCTGGATCTTGATGATTTTATAATGTTTTGCATTATGTATTTCAGTGTTTACACATACTTAACATCCTTGATCATCTCTATGACTGATTTTTACCCCCTAATCAGAGCCATACAGCACAGTTGAAACCAATAGTATTTCACAGCTACCTTATACTGGCTCCCAGAACTGACTGTAAAAATTTCAGAGAGTTTGTGATGGGGATGTTAAGCACAGTCATTATTTAAAATTTAAGTTACAATGAAGTAAATTATAAGAGAAACAAAGAAAATTTCAGTGGAAAAAGGATAGTCTTTTTAACAAACGGTACTTGAACAATTGAACATCTATTGGCCAAAAATTAAAACTTGACTTAAAACATCACACTATATAAAAAGTTAATCCAAAATAGACTATGGATTTAAATATAAAATGTAAAATTTTAAAAACTTCAAAAGAAAACATAGGAAAAATTCAAGATCTAATCTCTGTGAGGTGTTCCTAGATATGACACTAAAGCCATGATCCATAAAAGCAAACACTGATATGTTAAGCTTCATCAAACTTTAAAATTTTGTGTGCTATAAAAGACCCTTTTAAGAGGATAAAAAGACAAGTTATAGATTGGGAGAAGAAACTCACAAGCCACATATCTAACAAATTTCTTATTCTAGAAAATATAAAGAACTCATAAAACTCAATAGCAAAGAAACTAACAATCCAATCAGTAAATGGGCAGAGGATATAGATATTTCACCAAAGAGAGATAGGTAACAAACACATGAAAAGATATCCACCATCATTCCCCAGTAGGTAATGCAAATTAAAATCACAATGAAATATTAGAACTTAACTATTAGCTAAATAAAAAAATAGTAGCAATACTAAAGCTGCTGAAGATGCAGAGAATATTGATTTCTCATACATCTTAAAAAATAATTTGTAAGTTTCTTGCACTTATATGACCCAACAACCATACTCTTGTATGATTGTTTTCAGTTATCCCAGAAAAGTGAAAAATTTCATTCACACAAAAGCCTATATATGAATGTTTATGGTAGTTCTATTCATAATAGGAAAAAAACTGGAACAACCCAAACATGCATCAGGGGGTGAATGTTTAAACAAAGTAGAACATCCACAGAATGGAACACTACTCAGAACAAGAAATGATACATACAACAATGTGTAAAATCTTCAGGGAATTATGTTTTATGAAAAAGGTCAGTCTCATGAGTTTTCATACTGTATGTTCATATATTTATGACATTCTAGAAACAAAACTATAGAAATGGAGAACAGATTAATTGTTATCAGGGACCAAGGAGAGAGTGGTGAAGTATAAAGAGAAAGCACAATGGAGTTCTTTTGTGGTGACAGGCATTTGTGTATCCTGAATGTGCTGGTGGTTACACAAATCCACACATGGGATAAAATTGCATAAACCACACACACACACACACACACACACACACACAAATGAGCGTACATAAAAATTGTGATAACTCATTAAAGTCTGCAGTCTAGCAGTATTGTACCAGTCTCAATTTTCTGTTTGTGATATTGTGCTATAGGTATATATGACGTCAGTACTGGGGAAGCTGGGTGCAGCACATATGGGACTTTGTACTATTTTTACAACTTTATATGTATCTGTTATTATTTCAAAACAAAAGTAAACAAAACAAAAACAGAAGAAACAAATACTCAAAACCCATCACTTCCTGTTTTACTACATTTTACTATCAATAATTCCATGAGGCTATTTATATTATCTGTATAGTGTACATATTAGTCTGCTCAGGTTGCCATAACAAAATGCCATAGACTGATTGGCTTAGATAGCAGACATCTATGTCTCATAGTTCTGGAGGCTGGGAAGTCCAAGATCAAGGTGCTGGGCAGATTTGGTTCTTGGTAAGAGCTCTTTTCCTGGCTTGTTGATGACAGCCTTCTAGCTGTGGCTGTGTCTTCACGTGGTGGAAAGAGAGTGAGTGCTTGCTGGTCTTTCCTCCTCTTCTTCTAAGGACACCAATACCATCATGGGGACCTCACCATCATAACCTTATCTAAATATAATTAACCCCCAAAGGTTCCAACTCCAAATACCATTACATTGGGGTAAGGACTTCAATATATGAATTTAAGGAGTGACATAAACATTCAGTCCACACCAGTAGAAATACTATATTAATATAAGGTCTGCTCCTGTGGAGCTCTTCTCTACTTTTCACTTACTGATATCTCATTGGCAGCTGGACACTAGCCATATAGGAGTATTTATGTTATAGAAATAAGCAAACACTATAGATCAGAACTTAGTGTATTATACTGTTGATTGTTAAAAATAATGGAGAATATGTTGATATCATAGACTAAACTTAAGAGTGTCATGCCTGTGGCCATTACATCATAAATTGCATAAAATTAAAAAGATAAGTTTTTAATTATTTGAAAATTATTGTTTGGTTCAGAAAAGAAGTCAATCATATTATCAAAGAGTGAGTAAAGTTCAAATATAGGTCCTCTTTTCACTTTCATCTTATTAATTAAGTAACCAAAAATATCAACCCCATTCATGTTGGAACTACATTCATTTATTAATTGCAACCACAGGTTGACTACGGACACAAGAATTTTGCAAAAATCAATATAAGCATTCTTCAAGAACTAATGGGCTATGTGGAATATACAATGAAGAGTATTGTATATTTTATTATTTATAAATTATAAACTACTTTATATTAGTAAAATTCAAAATAATCTTAAGCATGTCTAAATGCATATTTATGTATTTTTAAAATATTTATTTTATTGCTTTTGACAGAGACAGAGAGAGACAGAGACAGAGAGAGAGAAAGGGGAGGGCCTAGAGCAGTCTCCATAGTTGTACATCATCAATTTTTGACATGGTTTCATTCCACACAAGTGGGTGGGGGCCATGCAGGGCTGGAACTGGGCTTGGGCCTCCCACATGGGAAGCACACCCCCAGTTCAGCATATGGGTTTGCACGGGCCGGGGCCAGGGATTTGATCCTTAGTCCCTGGGGCTGCAAAGTGAGTGCTTAACCGGTAGAGTCATCCTGATTTCCTCAAAATGCATATTTTTAAAGAAAAGCAGTGTTTAATCATTTACTAGCACAACACTGGTTTAAAACCAACCTTCTCTTTTGGTTTTCACTTTAGTGGAGATAAATCATCACACCTCTTTTAAAGTGGTGATGTGGGCTTTTGTGTTCTTACCAGGCTTTTACCTTTTGCAGGTGCACTATTTCCGGGAGACTGATTTGACCCATAATATGTTCAGATTTGTGGATCCACAGAATCAATGTCCTATTACAATGGTAAAGCCCATAGATGTTCCAGGAAAATGCAATAGTTTCTTCCATGAAAAGATGCTTACAATGGGCTGGGTCAGTTCTACTTTGCTTTTAGTTTATATCCAAATTTACAAGTTTTCTAATTACCCCCTGCCCCCTTTTTGGCATAACAAAATCAAAAAGCAAGAGTTATTTTATAGCAGGTAATTAATGAATCAAGTCACATTGGGTCTATACTTATCAAATGTTTTACACTTATTGTTCCTGTGTGTGGCCATAAACTGGTCAGAGATCAAACTTCCTAATTGATGTATCTTATGGGGTTACTGTTAAAAATAGAACTAAGGTATATAAAATGCTTTGCACAGTGTCTGGCTAATGTTGACTGCTTAATAAATGATGTGTGCATAATAAGTATGATATAGAGATGTCATCAAGATGGCAGTGTGAGAGAGGAGCTCTTGAAACTTATCCTGGAAAGAACAACAATTTAAGCAACCTAAATTCAACCAGAGAATCCCTAAGCAACACACAGCCATGCCTGAGGGACCTACTCATCACATGAAAATGCCTAAAGCCAGAGAAAGGGAGATGAGTGAGAAAAAAGGAAAGGGAGCTGTGTGGAGACACAACATGGAACATGACTTGGAGACCTACCTAGTGACTGACCCAGAGACCAGCAGAGGAGAGACTGAGGTGGGAGTGTGGGGGTGCAGGTTGAGGTTCAGAGCAACCGAGGCACAAACAGCCACAGTACAGGGCAGATAGCAGCAGCAGCAGGTGCGGTTGGCTGTAGCATGTGACTGAAGCCGTAGTGCAGGGAGAGCAGCCATAGCATGGCATGGGCAGCCATAGTGTGGTGCAAGGGGCCAAAGCAAGGCACCTGCAGCAGCCAGAGATTGGTGAAGGTGAACAAAGAATGGGCCCAGCTGCCAGAGCATGGGTTGGGCAGCTGGAGTATGTGTGGGGTTGGTGAAAGTGTCTGTGGGGAGGCATTGAGTATCAGACTGGTGACCAGAGCAAGAAGCAGGTGTTCCAGTGGCTGGAATGCTTTCTATAGAAAAGTGCTGGCTACAGGAAGTGCAGAGTGGCCCTCTATGAAGTAAAGCTCCAGCCAGAGCACTGTGTGGCCTTGGTCACAGAACCTGGCTGTATTCACATGTTTTCTCCAAGTCCACCCAGAGCCTTCATTCCATTAGCTGTTGCTGAGAAGCTGCCATTACCCTGTGATGCAAATAGACCTGCACCTTTCCCAACAAACCCTGCTCCCACCCTTCCCACTGAAATTGGCAGAGGCATCCAGGAAAACTGTGAAGCACAGGTGTGGCAGCTTCTGACTGCAAAGGAGGCATGCAGAAACCAAGGTGAATCAGTCATAGAGAAGCCCACCTTCTAGGAAGTCTCCCACTGTGAGAAAACCCAAATAACCAAGAGAAAATATTGTAAGACACAGCACCCAAACCAGCTAGGAAGTAAAAGAAAGACCTCTTCACATCTACCAGAAGAAAAGTCCTCATGTCCAAGAAAAGTAATGCTCTAACAGCAATGAGTACCCTACTAAACAAAGGTGCTCAGAAGATAAATAAAAAAATCTCTAGAAAAATTACATAAAGATATGGCAATATATGAGCTAGGTGACACAGAGTTCAAGACTGCAATTCTAAAAACATTCAAAGAGATAAAAGAAAATTGGTGGAGTATGAGGGAGCTAAGTGATTGCAGAAAGAAAATTAAAACTATAAAAAATAAGCAAATAAAAATTCTGGTGATAAACAACACAATAAGAGAAATTAAAAATGCAATAGCTAGCATAGGAAGCAGAGCTGATGAGGTGAAAAAAGGATGAGTGAAATCAAAGACATAAATTTGGAAATGTCACAGAAAGAAGAAGAGGGAGACCTAAGAGTTAAAAGAAATGAAAGATATCTCCAAGAACTATCTGGCTGCACCAGAAAGAGTAATATAAGAATAATAGGTATTCTGAAGGGAGCAGGGGACAGGGTGGGTACAGAGAATTTGCTCAGACAAGTAGTAGATGAGAACTTCCCAAATCTATGGAAAGAACTGGATCCTTAAATTCAAAGGAAACAGGACACCTATCTACTCGAATCCTAAAAGATCCTCTCCAACGTACATTGTACTAAAGATGTCTTTTGTCAAAGACAAAGAAAGAATCCTCAAGGCAGCCAGAAAAAATAACATAACCTATAAAGGAAAGCCCATCAGACTACCATCTGATTTCTCAACAGAAACTCTACAAGCCAGGAAGCAGTGGAATCAAGTATTCAAAGTATTTAAAGAGAGAAAGTACTAGCCAAGAATTATCTATCCAGCAAAGTTATCTTTTATATATAAAGGAGGAATAAAAACCTCTTCAGACATTCAGAGGCTGAAGAAATTCTCTAGCACAAGGTCACCATTTCAAGAAATAAAGAAGGAGGTGATTGGACCTAAAACAACAAGTTAAAATAAATAGGAATAAACTGAGAAAACAAAAATATGAAACAGGGAGAAATAAAGGTTTAAACTTCCAATTAGAATGGTGATAAGAAACATTCCTAAGAAAAGAAACCACTGCATATATGAAACATTCTTTTACATAAAGTTCACGGTAACCACTCAAAAAGAACTTAGAACTTGGACACGTAACAAAGAAACAAAGAAACAAACAAGAGAGAAAAGACAGGGAAAACAGTCATAAATGCCATCAAACTAAAATAACTGATGGAAAAAAAGTAAGGAAGCAATAAAAAAGAAGAGGTATGAGAAAACAAAAGAGAAAATGGGTCTAGAAAATCCTCATATATCAATCACCCTAAATGTAAATAGACTGAACTTTCCAATAAAAAGACACAGAGTAGAAAACTAGATTACAGAACAAAATCCAACCTTATGCTGCCTACAAGAGACACAATTCATCCACAAGGACAAACACAAACTCAAAGTGAAAGGGTGAAAAAAAAAACACTCCAAGCAAATGGCATCCAGAGAAAAGCAGGTGTAGCCATACTTATATCTGATGACATGGACTTCAGCAGCAAAAAGATAATGAGTCAAAGATGGACCTTATATAGTGATAAAGGGGACAATACAACAAGAAGATATTACACTTAATATATATGCCCCCTACCAAGAAGCACCAAAATTTACAAAGAATCTACTAACAGGTCTAAAAGGAGAAACTGACAGAAGCACAATAATAGTAGAGGACCTAAACACCCCTTGACAGCCATGGACAATCATCCAAACAGAAAATAAATAAGAAAATATCAGCTTTAAATGATACAATACAGCAATTGGACATAGCTGACATTTACAAGGATACTTAATCCTATGACATAGTCTTTTCTGGTGCACATGGTACATTCTTAAGAATAGACCACAAGCTGGAACACAAAGCTAGCCTCAGCAAATTTAAGAAGATTGAAATCATACCAAGTGTATTTTCTCAGCACAGAGCTTTAAAATTGGATGTCAACTACAAAAAGAAAGCAGGAAAAACCACATATACATGGAGATTAAACAACATGTTATTCAAAAATGACTGGATCAAAGAAGAAATAAAAGAATGGATTAAGAAAAACATAGAAATAAATGACAATGAAAACAGAACATACCAAAATTACTGGGATGCAAAGAAAGCAGTAGTAAGAGGCAAATTGATATCATTACAGGCCTATCTCAAGAAACAAGAAAAATCACAAGTATAATACCTAACATTGCATCTTAAAAAATGAGAAAAAGAAGAACAAAAAACACCTAAAGTCAGCAGATGGAAGGAAATAATGAAAATTAAAACAGAACTAAATGAAATAGAGAATAGAAAAACAATAGAAAAAATTAATGCAACGAAGAACTGGTTCTTTGAAAAAATTAATAAAATTGACAAATGACTGTCTAAGCTCACCAAGGGAAAAAGAGAAAACACAAATAATCTGAATTAGAAATGAAAGAGGTGGGAAAGCTGGGATGGCTCAGCGGGTTGAGCGCTCGCTTTGAAGCCCCGAGGACCGAGGATCGAATCCCGGCTCCGGCCCAGGCGGACCCACATGCTGAACTGAGGAGTTCCCACAGTTCGGTTCTCTAGCTGTCTCTGTCTCTATCTCTCTCTCTTTCTGTCAAAAGTAAAATAAAAATAAATATGCACTGAAGATAAAATAATTACTCTCTATAAAAAAAAAAAAAGAAAAAAAAAAAGAAATGAAAGAGGAGAAATTACAATGGATACCACAGAAATATGAAAGATCATTCAAGAATATTGTGAATGTCTATCTGCTACAAAATTTTGCAACCTAGAAGAAATGGAGTTTTTAGAAACATATAGTCTCCCTAGAGTGAATCAAGAACTGGATAGCCTCAACAGACCAATCAACAGGAAGGAAATTTAAACAATCATCAAAAACCTCCCGAAAAGCTAGAGTCCAGGACCAGATGGCCTCACTAACAAGTTTTACCAGACATTCCAAGAGGAACTAACACCTATCCTCCTCAAACTTCTTCAACAAATTGAAGAAGAAGCAATACTTTCCAACTCATTCTATGAGGCCAACATAACCCTAATACCAAAGCCTGGTCATGGCATCACACACAAAAATGAAAAACTATAGACCAATATCTCTGATCAACACTAATGCAAAAATCTTAAACAAAATACTAGCAAATAGAATACACCAATGCACTAGAAAGATCATACATCACGATCAAGTGGAATTCATCCCATACAAGGATGGTACAACATATGCAAATCAATCAATGTGATACACCACATAAACTAAAGAAAAAGATAAAAACCATATGATTATATCAATTGATACAGAAAAAGCATTTGACAAGATACATCTATTTATGATCAAAACACGGAATAAAATGGGTATAGAAGAAAAGTACCTCGACATAATAAAGGTCATATATGACAAACCCTCAGCGAATATCATACTGAATGGGGAAAAACTGAAACCTTTTCTTCTAAAATCAGGTACAAGACAGAAATATCCCTTGTCACCATCGCTGTCCAACATATTGCTGGAAGTTCTAGCCAGAGTCATCAGGAGAGATAAAGAAATAAAAAGCATCCAAATTGGGAATGAAGAAGTTAAACTGTCATTTTTTGCAGATGACATGATCCTTTATATAGAAAACCCTAAAGACTCCTCCAGAAAACTATTACAAATAATAAATGAATACAGTCAAGTTTCAGGATACAAAATCAATGTACATAAATCCATAGCATTTTTATATAAGAACAACAAAACTTCATTAAAAAATGAGAAAATGATATCTCTTGCAGTCACAACAAAAAGAATAAAATATTTAGGAATAAACTTAGCAAAGAATGTGACATATTTAGACACAGAGAACTATAAGATAACTATTAAAAGAACTTGAAGAAGATATAAAGAAACGAAAAGATACTCCGAGTTCATGGATTGGAAGAATAAACATAGTTAAGATGACCATATTACTCAAAGCACTATACAGATTTAATGCAATTCCCATGAAAATCCCATAGACATTCTTTTGCAAAATAGATAAAAAATCATCAGATTTATTCATCTGGAACCACAAAACACCCCAAATTGCCAAAGCAATCCTATGAAAAAAGAATAAGGATGGAGGCATCATGCTCCACAACTTCAGTCTATACTACAAAGCGTCAATAATCAAAACAGCTTGGTATTGGCAGAAAAAGAGACATCCAGATTAATGAAACAGAATTGAAAACCCAGAAATAAACCCACAAATATATGGATAGATAATTTTTGACAAAAGAGAAAAAAATATACAAATGGAGAAAAGAAAGTCTCTTCAGTAAATGGTGCTCAGAAAATTGGAAAACCACATGCAAAAGAATAAATCTGGACTGTGAACTGTCACCGCATATCATAATTAACTCAAAGTGGATTAAAGACCATCACCTAAGCTCTGAAACAATAAAGTGCATAGAAGAAAACATAAGTACTAAACTTATAGTCCTTGGGTTCAGATAGGGCTTTATGAACTTGACCTCAAAGGCAAGGGCAGTAAGAACAAAAATAAACGAATGGAACTATATCAAACTAAAAAGCTTCTGCATAGCAAAGGACATCATCAACAAAGTAAAAAGGAAACCAACTGAATGGAAGAAATATTTGCAAACAATGCCTCTGATCAGGGGCTAATATCTAAAATATATAAAGAACTGAACAACAACCAAAACAAACAATCAAATTAAAAAATGGGCAGAAGACCTAAGCTGACACTTCTCCCATGAAGACATTCTAATGGCCAACAGATACATGAAAAAATCCTCATCACTAGCAATTAGGAAAATGCAAACTAAAACCACAATGAGATACCACCTCACACCTGTTAGAATGGCTATAATTAACAAGACAAGGAATAACAAGTGCTGGAGAGGCTGTGGAGGAACAGAACCCTCATATACTGCTGGTGAGAATGTGAATTGGTAGAGCCATTATGGAAGGCAGTATTGAGATTCCTCAAAAAATTAGGAATAAAATTGACATATGACCCAGCAATCCCTCTTTTGGATATTTACCCCCAAAACTTGAAGATCTTAATTTGCAAAGATATATGTACCCCAATATTCATCAATGACAGCAATGTTCTCATTGGCCAAGTCATGGAAGCAACCAAAGTGTCCTTTAATAGGTGAATGGATAAAGAAGTTGTGGTACATTTACGCAATGGAATACTAGTTAGCAATAAGAAATGATTAAATACAGCCATTAGTGACAACGTGGATGGACCTTGACATAATCTTATTATGTGAAATAAGTCAGACTGAAAGAATCAAGAAACATATGACCTCACATATAGGTGGAATATAACTCATGGACACGGTAAATAGTTCATTGGTTACCTGAGGGTGAGGGGGGAGGAGGATGGGAGAGTAGTGGGAGGTGGGAGAGTATGGAGGGGGTATGTAATATATGGTGATGGAAAGAGGCCTTACTCAGGGTGGTGAGCACATAATGCAATTCATACACAACGTAATGTAGAATTGTGCACCCGGAGCTTATGTAAATTTTACCATCCAATGTCACCCTAACAAATGGTATGCATATAAATAGGTGATATTTATAATTACCAATATTGATCCTACATTGTTATTTTGCTGTTCTTGATACCACATTCAGTTTTTATTGTGTGTCTGTGAAATCTCTAGCACAGTATGGTATAAAAGCGTTGGCCAGTGAGTGAGGAGTCAGAAATATTTAAGTTCTGCCCACTGTTCATGATCTCAGGTTACAACTTTTCTAAAGTTCTGTTCCCACATCTGCTAGAGGTCTACTATATATATATATTTTTAAATATATTTTTATTTATTTTTGACGCGCGCGTGCATGCGAGAGAGAGAGAGAGAGAGAGAGAGAGAGAGAGAGAGAGAGAGAGAACTGAATTTGGGGAGCTCCCAGTTCAGCACATGGTTCCGCACAGGCCGGGGCCGGGATTCGATCCTCCATCCCCGGGGCTGCAAAGTGAGCGTTTAACCCACTGAGCCATCCCGGCTTCCCCAACTAGAGGTGTGTGAACACGGGGAGAAGGCTGAGCCTCTTTGAAATGCTTAACAGTTTATAACAGTGGTGTCCAACATTTTGGCTTACCTGAGCAACACTGGAAGAACTGTCTTGGGCCACATATAAAATATAAATACACCAAACACTAACAACAGCTGATGAGCTAATTAAAAGAAAAGGGTTGCAAAAAATTCTCATGTTTTAAGAATTTGTATTGGGCCTCATTCAAAGGCATCTTGGCTGCATTCCTGGTCTATAAACCCACAATACTGTGTGACAAGTCCCCTTGGGTTGAGCTGGGCTCTCAGTGACAGGCAGCCATCTGCCTTCTATAAGTTTCTCTATATAAACCCATGGTATCTCTCTCAGCAATGGGTTAAGTACCCTTTGGCAAGGCTGTCTTGGTGATGTATTAGCGCATGCAAACATATCCGGACACTCCATTTTGTGACTTTACTAGCTAGAGAAGAATTAGTTTCTCCCATAATTTGTGACCATAATGAGTATTTGGAAGTTGCAGGAAAATAAAATCAATGCCAAAGAGTTCCAGAAGTGATGTCTAATGATATTTCTCTTGGCAATTCACTGTGGGAGGGCAGCGCTAGAGTTGGTCAACCTGTTGACACTGCTCTAATATATCCTCCCTGCAGACCCTGTAGGACATAGGACTGGTGACCTCACTTACAGAGGTAGAAGCACAGATGTCCAGAATAACAGGGTGTCACAGCTAGGAGAAGCTTGTCTAGTCCAAAATTTTACATATGAGGAAATGAGCAGAGGGGCCAAAAGACTCCTCCTTGGTCACAGAGCTATGTAATGGAAGATCTGGGTCTAGCAAGCCCACCTCCCAAAGTCCTGATTACAGCTTCTGCTCCCACTCCAGTCCCACCCACCATGGGTAACAAACATCACTGAGGGCAAAAGTGAGTCCAAACAAGCCCTGTTTGGATCACTGTCCTTTCCCCTGTCCTCTAGTTCTCAAATAAAGTATGATTGTTGGAGAGAGTTGAAGTTGGCTTTGGAAAAAACTAATTCCAATAAAATAAAAAAAGACTTATTTTATTGTTTGAGAGGTGAAAGAGAGAGAAAGAGAGAGAGAGTGAGAGAGAGAGAGAGAGAGAGAGAGAGAGAGAGAGAGAGAGAGAGAGACAAAAAGAGAACGAGAGAAGGGGGGAGGACACAGAGCAGTCTCCATTGTTGTACATCATTTGTTGTTTAACAGTTTCATTCCACACAGGTGGATGTGGGACCATGCAGGGTGGGAGTTGAACTGGGGGCCTCCCACATGGGAGGTGAGAGAGAACCTTCTCAGTTTAGCCATCTCAGCGGTTACCGGTTGTACTGCAACTCAGTGTATAGGTCAGGGCCAGGAATAAAACCCTGGACCTTGCAATTGTGAGGCAAGCACTCAACTGCTGAGCTATCCCAGCATCCCCTAATTTAAATTTTTTAATTTTCATGAGAATAGCAAAGATTTTGTCTTTAGTTTATGTGTTGCACCATTCTGAATGTGATTATTTGGGAGCATAAGAAACTGGTGCCTCAGAGGCCCCTTTCTTTTTATGGCTTAGCATAGACCCAGCAACACACCTCAGGGCATGCATGGGCTTTAAAAAACAATGTTTTTTTCCTCAGGAAAGTATCTGCCTGCTTTCAGAAGGCATGAGCTCCTAGAGAGGGGTGCAGCCTCAGGATCATGTTGGCACAAGGCCTAACACTTGAGATACATTCAAAATGTTGGTTGGGTGAAGTGTCACTCATGCTGATGACCAGAGTGTTACAGAATATTCACCAAAATATAAAATGACTCAGTAACAGCTTCCCTTTAAGAAATGAAGATTAGGTTGATAATGAGTAGGTTAAGGTTCTTGATATGCTTTTGGAGTAAGGAAATCATACATATACTTTATCATATTCACTACAGTAGACGTAGTTATATGGGAGGAAAGGAAGTTGAGTGAGAAGTATATTCTTATTTTTATTCTTACTTATTTCAGTAGCGCTCTTTCTTTTTTTACTCTTTATGAAAACGATGTGCAGGGTGACCTGAAATATCTAGCACTAAAACGTGGTACCATTCTGGAATGCCAGGCTCTTGGAGCTTGATGTGAGAGCTAGTGCTCTCATTCAGTTTCTTTCTCTCTCTTTCTGGAAAGCTTTCTTTGGAGGAACTTTAGTTCTGAGGAGAGAAGACAAGGAGCTGACTGGTTAAGGCGGGATGAGCTTAAGAGAATGAGAAAGTCTCTTAGGGCAGGAACACTGTAAGTCCCACTTCATCTCTTTTTGGTGGTGCCACACTGCCCAACTTCCCTTGCATTAGGTTGGAATAAGGTAGCTGACACGTTCAAATGAAATGTGGGAGGAAGTGTCATGGGACATTTCTAAACTTGGCCCTTTCAGACACTTGGAGCAAACTTTTAACTCTCTTTTCTTGGTAAAGCAACCTTGCAGGCAACAAGGTGGAAAAAGGTCATCTGATTCATTTCGGACTTTGAATGTGTGCAGAATTGGTGTATTAAACAATTTACTCTTTGGGATTTTTATTGTTGCTGTTGTTACTGCAGCATAGCATACCTACCCTAAGTTTTATTATGATCTGTTGAACTGGTTTTATCTGAAGTTGGCATGGGGTGGGTGTAGGGGGCAGGACGCAGGACAAGAAACTTCTGTAGGATTAGAAATTGTGCATTTGCCTAGAGATCCTCTCCTGATATGCTGCTTAGGAATATGAATGTGATGGCACAAGAGAGAGAGGTTTGAAAATAATTTATACACATGCCCAATTTACTCTCCTGCTTGAACACATTTTTATTTTTTAAATATATATATTAAAAAAATTTATTTTATTGTCTGAGAGAAGGTGAGAGGGAGAGAAGGGGGGAGGGCCCAGAGCATTCTCCATATTTTTATATCATTTGTTGTGACATGGTTTCATTCTACACAGGTGCGTGTGGGGTTATGTGCAGTGGGAAACAAGCTGGGGTCCTCCCAAATGGGAGGCAAGAACCTTCATCCTAGGCTTGGTGGTTCAGTTGTACTGCAGTTCAGCATTTGGGCTTGCATGGGCCAGGATCGGGATTTGATTCTGGTTGCAAGGCAAGTGCTCAACCTGTTGAGCTATCCCGGCAACCCAGAACGCACATTTAAAGTCCTAGTTTTTACCATTTGTTCCCTTTTTAGTATTAATGTGTACTAGAAAAAAGAAAACCTTTTCAGATAAAACTTTCAAGATAATACTTCAGATGGTTTTGAATAGTATAACTTTTTAATAATCATAATTTAATTTAAATATTTTTGTTTTATTTATTATTTTGTTTTTTACAATGTTATGTTAATTTTAGGTGCCTGACATACTAATGAGAATATAACTTAAGAAGTCATCACCCCAATAAATCTGGTGCCCATGTGACATCATGTATAGTTATAATAATATTATTTACTGTATGTCCCATGTGGTACTTTACATCCCTGTGACTATTTTGTACTTATTAATCTCTTTCCCTTTTTCACCCACCCCTCCAAACACCTTTCCATCTGACAACCATTAAAAGTTCTCTGTATCTATGTCTGTTTCTATTTTGTTTGTTTGTTTAGTTTTTTCTTTACATTCCATGTCTAAGTTTAATCATATATTTGTCTTTGTCTGATTTACTACACTCAGCATGATACCTTCTAGGTCCAATTAGGTTGATGCAAATGGCAAGATTTCATCCTTTTTTACAGCTGAGTTATATCACATTGTATGTATGTACCACCTCTTCTTATTTTTACATTTAATATTATTTTATATTAATTTTAGGTATACGGCATAGTGATTAAACATTTATATAATTAAATGTCTAATCACTAACTAGTCTAGTACTCACCTGGCATTGTACTTGGTATTACCACATTATTGACTATATTACCTGTGATATATCCTACATTCCAGTAACTGCTTTGCAACCACCCATTTATACTTCTTAAATTCTTTCTCTTTTTCACACGCCAATTCCCTCTCATCTAGCAACTGTCCAAATGTTTTCTGTGAGTTTGTTTCTATTTTATTTCATTCTTAGATTCCACATATAAGTGAAATCAAATTGCATCTGTCTTTGTCTGACCTTCCATGTCTTTTGATTGAAACTTTTAATCCATTTAAATTGAAGGTACCATATTTTTCCATGTATAAGATGTTCCTATGTATAAGATGACCCCTACTTTTCTAACCCAACATTAAGAAATCAATCCATGAATTACTCCTGTGTATAAAACAACCCTCAATTTTAGACAAAAGTATCATATTATATGTGGAAAGATACAGTAACTATTGATAGATATGTACATATTGCCATTTATTTTTCACAATTCCCCACTCCATCTTCTTTTAAAGATTTATTTTATTGTTTTTGACAGAGAGTGAGACAGAGATAGAGAGTGACAGAGAGAAGGGGGAGAGCCCAGAGCAATCTCCATAGTTGTATGTCATAAATTTTTGACATGGTTTCATTCCACTCAGGTGGGCAGGGGCCGCATAGGGCAGGAACCGGGCCAGGGGCCTCTGGCATGGGAAGCTCACCTATGCAAGAACTGAAGGGGAGCCTCCCACATGGGAAGCACACCCCAGTTCAGCATATCAGTCCACACTGGCCGGGGCTGGGGCTTGATTCCCCAGACCCCAGGGTGAACCCTTAACCAGCTGAACCATCCTGGCTTCCCCTCCACTCCTATCTTAAAGAAGTCCCTATAACTTACTTTATAATACTGGTTTTGTGATGTTGTACTCCTTTAGCTTTTTCTTATCTGGAAAGCTTTTTATCAATCCTTCAATTTTGAATGATGGCCTTGCTGGGTAGAATAATCTTTGTAGTAGGTCCTTGCTTTTTCATCATGTTGAATATTTTCTGCCCATCCCTTCTGGCCTGCAAAGTTCTGTTGAGAAATCAGCTGACAGTCTTATGGAAGTGTCCGTATAAGTTATACTATAATAGTTGCCTTTCTCTTACTGCTTTTAGGATTCTGCCTTTGTCTTTAACTTTCACCATTTTAGTTATAATGAGTCTTGGTGTGGGCCTGTTAGGGTCCATCTTGTTTGAGACTGTGCTTCCTGAGCTTGTATGTCTATTTCCTTCTCAAGGTTAGAGAAGTTTTCTGTCATCATTTCTTCAAATGAGTTCTCAATTCCTTGCCTCTCTCTTCTCCTTCTGGAACCCCTATGATGCAAATGTTGTTATGGTTGATGATGTTGTCCCATACGAATCTTAAATTATCCTCATTTTTATGGATATATTTTTCTGCTCTGATTGGGTGTTTTCTGATATCTTATCTTCCAAATCACTGATTTGATTCTCTGCTTTATCTAGTTTGCTGGTGATTCCTCCTACTACATTCATCTTTCAGTTATTATAATCTTTATTTCTGCCTTTTTTTATGGTTTCTATAATAGGTCCTTCTTTATGCTTGTTGTCTCTTTGTTAAAGTTTTCACTAAGTTCCTTGAAATTCTTTATAAGCACTGTTTTGAACTCTGTATCTAATAGGTTGTTTGCCTCCATCTTATTCAGTCCTTTATCTGGAGTTTTATGTTATTCTTTTATTTGAGATGTGTTTCTTTGTTTCCTCATTTTGGCTGCTTCTCTGCAGTTGTTTCTATGTATTAGGTAGATATGCTAAGTCTTCCAGTACTGCTGGGAAGCCTTATAGAGTAGGTGCCCTATGGGACCCTGGCATAATTCCCCTGGTCACCTGCACTGGGTGCTCCTGTAGATTCTGGTTTGGTGCCAGTGCTGTGCCTAGAGCTACTTAGCAAAAGTCTCAAAGCACACTGAAGCCAGTCACTGCCTCCCTGGAGCTTATGAACTCTGATAGTTTTCCAAGAAAGATTGCAATGTGGGTGGGGCTGGCTGCTCATTAGAGAAAGTGCCTCTGTTATTGAGGGAGCTGAGTGAGGTGGGCTCCCAGTAAGTCAGCAGGGTAGAGGAAGCAAAGCTCCCCAGACCAATCAGGTTTAGATTTGGCCTGGTGGAGGGTGGACATAACACAAAAATGTTGGCACCAGCCTGCTATCTATATAGGATGAGGTGTGGAGTGGTGTCCTTTGCTCCTCCAGGGGAAAAGTTCATGGCCAAGATATTCCTCCTGATTCTTAACCTCCACATGGAGGTACAGGGCTAGCCCATTTCATGTCAACACCCGTCCTACCAGTCTCGATGTGGCTTCTTTGTATCCTTAGTTATAAAACTTCTATTCAGCTAGACCTGAGATAGTTTTTTAGGTTGGTGGTTCTATAATTTACTTGTAATTTTAGTGTGTTTACAGAATAAAGCAAGCACAGTGGTTACCTACTCCACCATCTTGGATCTTTTAATTTAAATGCCAACAATCCATCATTTAAAGTTATTTATTATATTTAATTCAAAGAGCTTAATTTCTACTTACTTTCTGCAATATGATAGAGAAAACATGTTAAATAGCTGTAAGATACAGCTTTTAGGCCAGAATTATTTATAAAATCATCAACTTAGATATATAGAATATCTATATATTAGTCATTCTAAACTTTGGTTAATGTTTAAGTTAAAAGAAAGAAAAGTTAATTCATGGATTGTGGACCCAGTGACATTTGTTTTTCAAAGTTAACCAGTAAATAAATAAATAACCAAAAATAAATTATTGTTATGAATTTGAATTGTATACCATGAAGATTAGAAGCATGGATGACTGAGTAAATAAAAAATGTGTTTGTGTTTAGATAAGTATGTTTTGTAAGCCTAATATTTCACAAGAGGAAAATGGACTCAGCTAATACTTCCACATACTAAAATTATATATTTTATATCTACTTAAATTGATTTACTAATCTGGTAGTTTACCAGATTATTCATTCAGGGTTAGGCAAACTCATTTGAAAATAGATGTTACATGTACAGGAAATGTATGTGTGCTTATTCTTTTATACATAGAATACATAAAACCAAATCCCATTAAATTCCTAGGTAAAGTCATTTAAAGTGTTAAAACTAAACACTTTAAACTTTTTATCATCTAAAACCATTCTGTTCCACTCTTGTGAAAAAGCTCACAAGGCAATTTGGGTTGGAGACATCTTTCTTCTTTGACTCCTCCAAATACAGCTTTGTATTAGCATGTTCAATAAAGCAAGTAACACTTCCACTTGATTGTTTGAAATCATTCCTGACCCTCATTCCATTCTAGTTGGAGGTAATTACTTGCTGTTAATACAAAGTGCTAAAGACAGCCTTAAATTCTGTTGAATTATTATATAGATTGGGAATCAGAGCTCAATTCTTTTATAAAACAACCCCATAATTCTAACCTCTACTTTGTCAAATTCAAAAGTCAACCTATTAAGAATGCTGGGTTAGCTCAGTGGTTGAGTGCTTGTCTTGAAATCATAAAGTCTGGGGTTTGATTCCTGCCCCCAGCTCATGCAAACTCAATATACTGAATTGTGGAAGGTTCTTGCCTCCTATGTGGGAGGCCCATGGTTCTATTCCCACCCCTCACAGTCCCATATCCACCTCAGTGGAATGAAACCATGTCACAACTAATGATGTACAACTATGAAGATTGCTCTGGGCTTTCCCCCTCTCCCACCTTCTCTCTCTCTTACCTTCTCTCAAACAATAAAATACATGTTTGTTTGTTTTTTTTAAGTCAACGTATTTTTTGTAGTGAAAGTTCTTTCTTAAAATAAGATATTAGTCCTGGACCTGCTGAAAGACATGGCTGAATTGCCATGAGAATGAGGTCAGAAATGAATAAATCAAAAATGGTGGAGGTGAAGTATATATACTCAGGATCTAATAAACATCAGAATTGTGGAACATAGCTTTAACTCTCTTTTTTCATATTTGGTGCACTGAAAATACAAGTTTGCATTTACACAATCAAAGGAGCAACTCTGAAATTTAGGTATAGTCACTGGATAATATTGTTTTATCTGTATCTAGGTGGAAACTCTAAATTCCAATCAATCATTTCTATACACTAATAACTCATTTCTGGATTAACAGTATTTATGGTAAAATGGAGCAAGACTTCTTTCAGCCTCATTCCTGGAATCAATAAAAACAACAGTAAAAAACTATTTTTTTCCTATGAATACCTAAATGACTTCACAACCATTACTTCATTCAGAGGAAACATTATTCTTATATAGCAGTGAAGCGGAGAGAATGCATGGCTTCTATTAAGACTACTGGAGGGGTTGCTGGGATGGCTCAACAGGTTGAGCACTCGTCTTGCAGCCTCGGGGACTGAGGATTGAATCCTGGCCTCAGCCCATGAGGACCCATATGCTAAACTGGGGTGTGCTTCCCATGCAGGAGGTCCCCAGTTCAGTTCTCACTGGGTGAGCCTCCTATGTGGGAGGTCTCTGGCCCAGTTCCTGCCCTTGCAAAGCCTCATGCCCACCTGTGGAATGAAAACTATATTAAAAACTAATGATGTGCAACTATGGAAATTGCTGTAGGCCTTCTCCCTCCCCTTCTCTCTGTCTCTGTCTGTCTCTCTCTCTGTCAAAAACAATAAAAATAAATCTTAAAAAAAAGACTATTGGAGGTTGGGATGCAAAGTTTAGTTGTCAGGAAGGAAGTTAGTTACCACAGGCCTAGAGACCTAGAGGCAAATTTATTAGTTAGTTCTTTCTAAACAAAGGAGCTTATTGTTTTATTCTCTCTTCATGAGAAAGTAAAGCACAGGGTCATTTTATATCCAGAAAAGGGTAAATAAAATATCTTCCAAAAATTAAAAAAAATGCCAAATATAATAATATAAGCTTAAATATATGAGGCTGTGTTTTAATGACTTTTTCACAACTTAGAAAATTTCAGTCTACAAATGTAGAAACATCACACTTGATAAATTGAAAACAGTGGGGGATGATTTATGACCTTAGTTTATCCCAGGAGGGCAGGCCAAGGAACACTTTCTCCTACATTTCTACTATATTCCATTACTAACATTATGCTGCTGGTCTAATAAAAACACTGCTTTGATACAGCCTTTTTAATCTTCCTTTTATTCTCCTAAAAAATCACCTCAGGCATCATACATCCATTTAATTGGAAACCATAATCAATCTTGTGTTTAAAGAGCAACTCAGCATTAATCTCAGGCACCCTGGACAGCTTTTATCTAGGTTAGATGAGCCCTAACATCATAGAAAGGCCGATGGGACTTGGGCCAGTAAGGAAGGTTTCACAGACCCTTACCATGTGTGGCCCACCTCAAAGTCATTTTACTCAGTGACCCTGGCATTGCCCTGGCTCCTTTGCTGAGCAAGGAGAGAAACCAGAGTCAGTCCCAATTTCCCAGGAGAGCCGTGATGAGCCAGCCCAAGGTAGCTGTGGTAATCTCTTCTGAGCTTCCAGGACTCTTATATTTCAAAAGATGGTCAAATATTCACCTAAGTTGGTTTTATTCAATTTGCTGAGCTTCAAATGTAAGGAAAACAATATTTCCTCAGATGAATTCTGAGGAGAAAAAGATAGAACTACAGATCCAAAACACATGCTGGGGAAGAAAAACGTGGTGGTGGTGGGGGCAGGTGGAGTAGACAGCAGTTTCCATGGGAAAGTAACATCATTACGCTGGGTGCTAAAATTGCAAGCTCTATCTCATGTTAATCCTATAACCTGCCATTAGTCAAGGGGGCTGGTTTACAAGCAATGCACTAACTTACTTCAAAACTAAATGCTTTTGGAAGGACAGTTCTTCAGACCGTAATTTACTAATTCATTCATTTATCAATGAAATATATGAGTATATCAAAAACCAAGTGAGAGGAAAACTGTGCAAGGCACTGGGAATACCTCAGTGAGCAAATGCACAAAAATTCCTGCCTTCATGGGGTTCACATTCATGGGAGTAGGTATGGAGTGCAAGAATAAATAATTAGGGGGATAGAAAGGGGGAAAGAGAGGGGACAATCTAATTTATGCTCACTATCCTATATACCCTCTTATATTTTTTCCCCCTTGGGCCTGTGATTGAACAAACATTTTTTTTTTTTTTACCTAACACAACTTTCTCTTTTTCATGCTGTATTGTAATGAATATTATACTTCTTAGCTCCAGGTCATCTTGACCTGTAAACCATTAGCTGTGGAAGTGATACAATAGCTATTTATTTCTGTCTTTTAAAAAATAAAACCAATGCCAAAGGAATTGTTGCCAGCATTCTCAGATAGAACCAAGACACTTTAAGATTTCTGGTACTGTATATCAGGGGAAACACTTCTGCATCCTACCTAGATGAAAACTATTGCCTTGGGTGGCCTTAGAGTAAAAGCAGCAGCAGTGGGAACACATGCACCTCCTCTCTCTTGATCCACCTACATTTGGACTCTTGTCTTCCTCAGCACATACCACTAAATAAATGAACTGCTGGGCACACATACAACTCTGTTGGGCAAACCTACAACTCTGTTGCACCCTACATATGCAAACCCATATCCTACTTTTGGTAGAGAATGCAGTATTCAGGTATTGTATTCTAAAGAAATCTCATACCATTTGAAATGTGCACTAACTCAATCTCTACGGAATAAATAAGAGTTTATAAAATTTGTGATGACTCAAATTAGCCTTTATAAGGTCAGCTCTTTAGATGACTTTGTATCTGTGACAAATCCAGTGCAAATTGGCTGTTGTAGATTCTGAGTCAAATTCTCTCTTGACTTAGGTTGGGGAGAGGTACTACAGTTATCTGTGGAGGTGGAGGGTGGGAGGAGAGGTAATGTCTGCCTAACTGATCATCTCATACTCCCAGAAGCCCCGTGGAAGCCCTCATCAGTTTTAGAACTCCTGGATCAGAGTCCAGGTAGCTCTGACTTGGGTTGGGAGAGAGAAGTGACTGGGAATAAACCAATAGATTTAGATTTGGAAGGGATCTCAGACAATACCAAGTCCAGACCCTGCAAAGACCCAAGTGTCTGCTGTGCTAAGAACTCTAGGAGGGCAGCGCCACATCAGCTCTGTGCGCCTGGGTACTCTGTGCCCAGTCAGTGCTGGCATACATAGGGCTTAACAAATGTCTCCACAATCCAAAGGAGGGAGTGCACAAATGTGTGAATGTTAGTAGGCATTACTCTGTATGCTCTCAGTCACTGATGTTGGGATCATAAATTGCTCCAATTATATTGGAGAGAAATCTGCTGGGTGCAGCTTCATTCAGTGAACTTAGTGAATTTCCAAATCTTAAAAATCATTAAGTGAACTTCCTAATCTTAAAACAGCATTGACCTGTTATGTGACAGATGTCTGTGAATAAATGGTAGAGAAAAAAATGAATGTTAAATTAAATAAATAATAAGAATAGTTGAAACAATTTAAGAAATATTGCTTGCAAAAGTGGCTGACTCTGAAGTCCAAATTGTTCTTATACTATAGGTTAGAAGAAAACGGCAAATTTGGGGGGTATTTTCTTCTTTCAAGAGAAAACTGGAAGCCCTTTGAGAAAATAAACAAGTCATCTTTTTAGAAGAATCATACAGAAAAATGTGTTAACATTTCCTCCAGAACCTTGGTGTCAGGCCTCTGCATACTGCCATCTCACTCATGCAGCTGTGACTGTTTCTGCCTCATAGGCCTGTTCTTCTCTTCACACACGCAGCATTCTTCAGAAGTGACACTAAGTGACTTGCTCCATCTAATGCCTCTCATTCAAGGAGGCCTGAATTTTCAATTGGCAAATGTATTAGTTTCCTGGGGGCTGCTGTAACAAATTAACCACCAACTTGATGGTTTAAACACGATAAATTTGTTTTCTCATAGTTGTGGAGGCTAGAAGCCCAAAATCAACTTGTCAGCAGGGCAGTGCTCTATCCAAACTGTAGAGAAAGAATCACTCCTTGCCTTGCTTCTTCTAGCTTCCAGTGGCTCCAGGCAAACTTAGTTTGTGGCTTCATCACTCACTTCTCTGCCTCCTTCTTCACATGGTCTTCTGTCTCTGTGTCTGTATCTTTCCTCTTCTGTATCTTATAAAGATAATTGCCATTGGATTGCGGGCTCACTCATGTAATACAGGTGATCTCATCTCAAAAACCCTAACTTAATTACATCTGCAATAATCCTTTTTCTTTCTTTCTTTTAAAAAAAGATTTATTTTATTGTTTTGGCAGAGAGAGACAGAGAGCGAGACAGAGGAACAGAGTGGGAGGACCCAGAGCAGTCTCCATAGTTGTACGTCATCAGTTTTTGACATGGTTTCATTTCACACAGGTGAGTGGAGGCCACACAGGGTGGGAACCGAGCCGGAGGGAACTCCCACGTGGGAGACATGCCCCTTGTGCCAGGGGGCCAAACTGGAGTCTCCCGCATAGGAAGCTCGCCCTGGCAAGAACTGACCTGGGGGCCTCTCAACATGGGAATCACACCCCAGTTCAGCATACGGGTCTGTACTGGCTGGGGCTGGGATCAATCCTCACTCCCTGGGGCTGCAAAGTGAGTGCTTAACCTGCTGAGCCATCCCAGCTTCCCCACGTGGTACATTTTTTTGTATGGTTTAAATTTGGAAAATATAATAATCTTGGCCACTGGAAAGAATTAATTTAGTTTCCACTGATTGGAATGGATTCCATTTTGCATATGCTATCACCACTTCTCTTATTTTTTTATAAATTTATTTTTATTGTTTTGGCAGAAAAAGAGACGGACAGAGAGAAGGGGGAGGGCCCAGAGCAGTCTCCATAGTTGTGTGTCATCAGTTTTCAACATGATTTCATTCCACTCAGGTGGGCGGGAGCCGTGCAGAGTGGGAACTGGGTGAGGGAGAACTCCTGCATGGGAGGCACACCCCTATAAGCTGGGGTCCGAACCAGGGGCCTCTCGCCTCAGCAAGAACTCAACTGGGGCAACACCCCAGTTTAGCACAAGGTTCCACTTGGGCTGGGCCTGGGGCCGGGGCTAGGACTCAATTATCAGACCCCAGGGCCTCAAAGTGAGGACTTAACCTGGTGAGCCATCCGGGCTTCCCAATAATCTTTTCTATAAATAAGGTCATATTCACAGATTCCAGGGATGAGGAAGTGGACTTGCCTTCTTGGCAGTTACCACTCAACCCACTATAGCATGTAAGGTTGGTAACTAATTCGCTTAATTCAAATTGTGGGGTTTAAACAGAACTCTATTATCTCACATGAAAAGTCAATGATGACAGTGCCTATTATGTGGACAATACTGTGAACTCCTCAGCATGGGAAATTACATGATACAAAGATAAATATAAGTTCACTTCAGAAGAAATTGCTGACCAACTAACTTTCCTGAATGCTGCCTGTTACATGTTCAATACAAACAGCTGAGCATAGCACTGGATACCATGATGCCCCCATGTATAAGATGACCTGTATTTTTCTAATCCCACATTAAGAAATCAACATACAAGTTATTCTTGTATATAAGATGCCCCCAAGTTTTGGTTTAACAATTTTAGACAAAAGTATCATCTTATATATGGAAAAATGTGGTGTTGAAGAATACACAAAGGTAGCAGTATTTAAGAGGCCTGTGTGATAAGAAATTGCAGAATGACTGACCAGTGCCCAAGCTTACAGCATTGTCAATCCTGACATCTGGTCACCTCAGGCACATCTTCTAAATCTTGTCTCCAACAGATATTTAACTAGAGCTATGCCCTGTAATGACAATTTTTAATATACAGAATTAAAATGCTAATATTTTGAGGCACCAAACAAAAGTTTTTAGTAAATCTAAATAAGTGTAACTAAGCCATAGCCACCCAATAAAAACATTAAGTGAAGTCAATTTTATAATTTTTGTGTTTGAAAAATTTTTAAAGGTTTATTTTACTGTTTTTGACAGAGACAGAAAGAGACAGAGAGAAAGGGGAGGGCCCAGAGCAGTCTCCATAGTTGTACATCAGTTTTCAACATGGTTTCATTTCACACAGGTGGGTGGGGGCCACAAAGGGCAGGAGCTGGGCCAGGGGCCTCCCGCATGGAAGGCATGCCCCCATAAGCCAGGGGCTAAAAGAGGGGCAAGAACTGAACTGGGGGCCTCCTGCATGGGAAGCACACCCAAGTACAGCATATGGGTCTGTACAGGCCAGGGCCAGGACTTGATCCTCGGTTCCCGGGGCTGAAAAACGAATGCTTAACCTGCTGAGCCATCCCGGCTTCCCCAGAATTTTATTTTCATTATGAACATGGAAAAACAGGTAGAAGAGAGGAGCAAGAGAAGTCAAAATTGTTGTAATCTAAAGCTTTTAACTAAGCTTGGCATGAAAAGAAAGGTGTTTGCAATCTTCCAATATGGTGTGTTTGGTACCATTGTCACCACTGTCATTGGATACAAGATGAAATGGTTAGAAGAGAGGCAGTGTGGGGTATAGCAGACCTTTTTGCAGCTGGGGCAGAAGATCAGATTTTAGTTTTAGTTTACCACTCACTTTGTTACTTAGGATAGTTATCTTACTTGTCTGGACTTCAAGTTTCATCATACTGAGGAAGCCAGATTACATCATTTCTAAGTTTCCTTCCATTTAATACATGCTTGAAATTGCCTGCCATAAAAATGCACACTAATGTGTGCGTGTGTGTATGTGAGCTAACTTTTAAAAATTATTTTATAAGTACAAGCACTATACTGGAGCTCCATTATGTCATCCTTATTTACTTATGAAAACTTCAGGGCATAATAATCATAATAACACTAAAAACAACTATGATTTATTGAGCATTTATTTCATGCCAGGTATTATATTAATGGTCTGACCCATTACTCAAACTCAGAAATCTGTCCTCTGTAACCTTTGGTCAGCACAGCCACATCTCTGGATCATGTCTGCAACTGCTACTTACACTAGAATTGTGCCCAATAATGATTATATTAAATTTAATATTTATAATTAAAAATTTTTTGTTAAATGCCTCAAATACAAGTTTTTAGTGACACTATACTAAATTACAGCATAACTAAATTACAGCAATCCAGTGAAGCCAGCTATAAAAATCATAATTTCTGAGTTTTACACGCATTTGTATATAAATAAATAAATAAAAATCATCTCAACTTCCCTATGAAGGAGGTACCCTGATTATTTTCATTTCATAGCAAAGGTAACTGAGGCCTGGAAAGGCTAATTAATTTATCCAAACTCATTCAGTTTGTAGGTGGCTGTCATGAGTCAAATTTCAGAGTCTCACATTCTCTGGCATTTAAGTTCCATGAAGGTGGTAACCACATCTGTCTTATTTGCTTTGTCTCGCTGGTACAGTACTTGGCACACAGCAGGTGATCAGTAAATACCTGTCAAATGAATAAAGGTCTAATCATATCCCTCACACTTAACCACTATGTTATACACATTACACAATCAACCCTTCCAGTGATCTTATAAGTGGTAACAAGGGAGACCCCACAAGTGCACATAGATAGATTAACATAATTCCTTCTATCTCTCCTGGAAAGTCAACAGAAAGCAGTTCATGTTTGGTCGACTATAGGTCCCTCCTTCTGCACAAAAGATAATGGAGCTGTGGGGTATTGTGTCAGGGATGCCAGGGTGAATAAGCCTGTGTCCCTTGGCCTTTGTTATAGAAATGACATTCCCATTGACAGTGGGTCCTGATTTTGCTTTGGAAGAGTTAGCTAGCTGGTCAGTTGTGTGAGTGATCACTTCTTTTGGGAGCTATGATTAGTTTTCACCATGCCTCTGCCTTTTGACCACAAGCAAGGTTGTTCCCCTCTCCTGTCCCTGAAACTGGTTCCTTGTTTATACATTTCCAGACCTTACAGAAGAGAAATGAGAAGGGAGATGGCACGAGTGTTCCAAAGGCACTCACCCTGCTAACACTAATGCTGAGCAAGGGATTCCATCCCATTAGAGTTGACAGAGCATTCGTGAGACAAAAAGGATGCCATAGCTGAAGCCATCAGGGCCCTGAGTGCAGCCACCTCTAGAACCCTAGTGAATAAAGAAAGCCTCCTGGAGGAGAGTTTTCCTGCAAAATTGAAAACATTTAGCTCTGTGTTATCCAAGAGGGTTGATTGTTTAGTAAAGATTTCATGGAGAACATTAGCTGTGGAATTTGGATGCTTAAGTAATGCATATAATTTTATGTAAATAATTAAAATTAATAATGTTTAAAATGTTAAGCATAATAGAACAGGTGACATATCGGTAATGAAGGAGGTCCACTCATTCTATCTGCTCACTGTCTTCAGGCTGTGTCACAGCGGAAATGGTCTGCATCAATTCCTAGTTTTCTAGGGAGTCAATCTTTCACTCCAACTTGGCTAAAAGCACTGTCATCAGATGTCTCCTGGGAGAACCTACAATAGTCCAGGTATCTTTACAAAGGGACAAAACAGAGAAGTTACTTGGGTATATGTGAATTGGCAGAAGCAGGAAAGATTTTTGTGATATATTGCCAGAAATCACACTTCCATTTAAAAGGAGACAGAGATGAAACAAAGATGAATCCTCATTTGCTTTGTTGAATTATGTAATAGAAATAATCTCTTGAGAGAGTTCCATTTAGTCTTTTCTCTTGTTCTTGTTCTCTCATTTTGAATCATCTTCCTTTTCTTCCCTAATAGCTACTTCTCTTCAGTTTAAAAATAATACTCAAGTGTTCTGTGTGCAGCCCTGTGTCCCTGGCATGGTGGCTGGATTCTGCCACATCACATTGTGCAAAACCTGTTCTTACTAAGTTTATCAATGCTGGACTACTTTTAGACCTCTCCACTGCATCTTGTACATATGACTCTATTTTTCTGAATTCTGAAAGACTTTCCATATCTCCCTTCCCTTTAAAACTGGACACGAGGCCTCTTTCATCTAAATCTTAAATTACATAGGAATTCAAAAAAGAATTATATCAACAATGAATATTACATGGACCTTGGATTTAGCTCTGAAATTTTATACAGATGTCCTGTCTACCTCTCTAATAATCAATTTTTAGTTTCTGGCCTGCCCTGAAGTATGAGCTCTAAGTTCTTTTCTTTTCCATACAAGAGCCTGCAAACCAAATGCCAACAGAGACAAGAAATATAAATGTATGATATGGATGAGAGATGAGGAGGTATAAGACAGTAGGGAGTGGTAGAGCTCATGGCAAATGGATATGGCATATGCTAGTCCTAAAGGTATTTAAACTGTAATATAGTGAGTTTTGATTTCCTGAGAAGCCTTACTGAGAGCAATAAATTTAATATTTTTAGCCAGGTATGTCAGAGGAGAAAAAAAAATTCATGTTTCTTCTATGTGCCCCTCTGGTAATGATAGGATTGACCAGTACTTGTTCACACTGGTTTCAAGTTAATTTTTCTCTTCATCTTAATGTCTTGCCCCAACAAGTAACAATAGCTGAGTGTATTCATTCCTTGCTCTTTCTTTAAATTTGCTTGTATTGGAAGCGCCTCATGGGTGTTTGTCTTAATTAAGGCATTTTGCTCTTTCCTCTAAGGCTCAGCAGCCTCAATTTTTACCCCCACCTTCAATCACACTATAAATCATTTTCTTAAAAAAAGAAAAACTTTTATTGGCACTCTAACATGGTTTTAAATTGCGCTGATAATTTAATAATATTATTGTTAATTTTTTTGTGTGTGGTTACAAATGTATGGGTTTGTTCTGGTTACAAATTTATGGGTTTTGAATGATCTGCTTTATTCCTATTTCCCTCATAAGCCCTTTAGTGCACGTTTTTGCAAAACTTAGTTCTTTTAGAAAAACCTCTATAAACATCAAAAATAACAATCAAAAAGAAATGGCAAGCAAAAAACAAAACAAAACAAAACAAACAACACCCCAAAACACCTGCAGGGGCAGTTTAGGACCTCTGGTTTGCCACCCCAGAGGAGTACGGGATCCCAGCTCTACATTAGGATCCCCAACCAAAGGTCCTGAGAAGAGGAGACCCACAATATCTGGCTGTGAAAAACAGTGGGGATTCTAGCCCTCTAAGTGGGAAAGAGGACTGTGGGAAACCCAGACATCCTCTTAAAGTGCCCACACAGAGAGAGACACAGTCACTCATAGGCACTCATCCTGGATTTTAGCAGAGGAGACTCAGGGGGCATGGGAGGCACATGCGTACAGGAGATAGACTGAGGTTTGTGGCTTGGGGTGAGGACTGGAGCACAGCTGCTGCTTTTCCTGAGTGGTGTACTACACCTGTGCAGCTAGCTAGGGGGCACTATCTTTCCTGTGTTGTGTCCCCCCCCTGCCCCACAGCCCTGGCAAAATCTGAACCTGATTGGTCTGGTGAGCTGCACTTGTGCTCTACCTTGCTGACTCACTGGGACCCCACCTCTCACAACCCCACTGCCCTCCATGCCAGAAGCACGTTTCTCCAGTGAGCAGCCAGCTCCACCCACATTGCGATCTTTCTTGAAAAACTATGGAATCTCTAGACCCCAAATGGGTGGTGACTGGTCTCAGTGTGCTCTGAGAATTCTGCTGAGTATCTTCAGACAAAGCCCTGGTACCAAATAAGAATCTAAAGGCGCACCCAGTGCAAGTGACCAGGGAGACTGTGCCAGGGCTCCACAGGGCACCTATTACATAAGGCTATCCAGCAATACTGGGAGATGTAGCAGACCTACCTAATACATAGAAACAAACACAGAGAGGCATCCAAAATGAGGGAACAAAGAAATATGTTCGAAATGAAAGAACAGCAGAAAACTTAAAAAACAAAAACAAAAAACTAAACAAGATGGAGGCAAACAACTAAGTAGAAACAGAGTTCAAATCAGTGGTTATAAGTATACTCAAGGAAGTTAGTGAAAACTTCAACAAAGAGATAGTAAGCACAAAGAAACCATAAGGAAAAAAAACAGGCAGAAATAAAGAATACAATAATTGAAATGAAGAAGAAATAATTGAAATGAAATAGAAGGAATTACCAGCAGAGTAGATGAAGCAGAGGCTCAAATAGATAGCAAAAAATACCCAATCAAACAGGAAAAAAAAAAAAAAATAAATAAATAATGAGAATGCTTTAAGAGAACTGTGGGACAACATCAAGCATAATAACATTCATATCATGGGGATATCAGAAGAAGAAGAGAGAAGGCAAAGAAGTGAGAACTCATTTGAAGAAATAAAGACAGAAAACTTCCCTAATCTGGAAAAAGAAATAGATATCTAAACTCAGAATGCACAGCGTCCCAAACAAGATTATTCCAAATAGGCCCACATCAAGTTACATTATAATTAAAAAGGCGAAGGTTAAAGACAAAGAGAGAATCCTGAAAGGGGCAAAAAAAAGGCAATTGGTAACCTCTAGATTGTCAGCTGGTTTCTCAACAGCCACTTCATAGGCCAGAAGAGATCGGCAGAAAATATTCAACATGATGAGAAAGCAAGGACCTATTACCCAGATTACTCTACCAAGCAAGGCTATCATTCAAAATTGAAGGATACCTAAAGAGCTTCCCAGACAAGAAAAAGCTAAAGGAGTTTATCACCACCAAACCAGTATTACAAGGAATGTTAGAGGAATTGCTTTAAGACAGGGGGTAAAAAGCAAGATTATAAATAATAAAATGACAATAGCTACGTATCTATCAAAATTTATTTCAATTTAAAAGGATTAAAAGTTCCAACCAAGGGGATGCTGGGATGAGTGCTCACCTTGCAGCCCAGGGGTCCGAGGATCGAGTCCCGGCTCCAGGCCATGCAGACCCATATGCTGAACTGGGGTGTGCTTCCCATGTGGAAGGCCCCCGGTGCAGCTCCCACCCCAGCGTGCTTCCCATTTGGGAGGCTGTTGGCTCGCAGGGGCATGCTTTCCATGCGGGAGCCCCCCAACCCTGTTTCTGCCCAGAGCAGCCTCGTGCCCACCTAAGTGGAGTGAAACTATGTTGAAAACTAATGACATACAATTATGGAGACTGCTCTCAGCCCTCCCCATTCTCTCTCTCTCTGTCAAAACAATAAAATAAATCTAAAAAAAGGTTTCAATCCAAAGACATGGAGAGTATTGTATTGAGTGGAGTTTCAGACACAGAAAGACAGATGCAATTTGATTTTGCTTATATGTGGAATCTAAAGAAAAAAATAAACAAGCAAAACAAAAACACACTGATAGATACAGAAAACATTTGGATGGCTGCGAGATGGGAAGGGGTTTGAGAGTGTTGGTTAAAAAACAAGGAAGGGATTAAGAAGTACAAATTGGTCATCACAAAGTAGTTATAGGGTTGTAGGGTATAGCATAAGGAACACAGCCAATAATATTGTAATAACTATGTATACAGTCAGATCGGTACTAGATTTGTTGGAGAGGGAGAGGAACAGGGTGAAAGGGGAAGAAATTAAGAAGTACAAATTGGTTGTTATAAAATAGTCATTGGGATATAAAATAAAGCATAGGGAAAGGAATAGTAATAACTATGTATAGTGCCAAATGGGTATTAGACTAGTCAGAGAGAGAGAGCACTTCTTAAATCATATAAATGCCTAACCACTGTGTTGTACAGTTAAAATTAATATAAAATATTGAATGTTAAAAAGAAGAAGTGGTACATATATACAATGGAATATTACTCAACTATAAAAAAGAATGAAATCTTGCCATTTGCAACAATCTTGTTGGACCTAGAGGGTATTGTACTGAATGTAGTAAGTCAGGTATAGAAAGACAAATGTCATATGATTTCACTTACATGTGGAATCTAAAGAACAAAATAAATGAGCAAACAAAATAGAAACAGACCTATAGATACAGAGAACTTTTTATGGTTGCCAGTTGGGAGGGGAGTGGGAGAGGTGGGGAAAAAAGAGAAAGATTAAGAAGTACCAATTCATAGTTACAAAATAGTTACGAGGATGTAAAGTACAGCATGGGGTACACAGTCAATAATACTGTAATAACTATGTATGGTGTCAGAAGGGCGCCAGATTTATTTGGGTGATGACTTCATAAGTTATATAAAAGGCTACCACTATATTGTATAACTGAAACTAATATAATATTGTATGCCAAATGTAACTAAAAAATAAAAATATATTAAGAAAAATAATACAATAAGCAGACAAATATATGCAAAATTTTCAACCTATATAGAGGTGTCTTTATTCCTGATATTTTTCCTTGGAAAAACTAAGATTTTTTTTTTAACCTCTGCAGAAAATAACCATTTTGCTGCACTAAAGTTCAGAGTTTTTGGAGAGACAGGTGGGAGTCAATTCCTGGTTCCTGCCCATACTAACAGATGATCACTCAGAGTTTCAACTTTATTTGGTGAGAAATTGGTACAGTACCTCAAAGAATTATTGGCAATTCTACCTGAGGTGTTATATACAGGGTTTGGCACAGAATCCATACCTAATAAGTGTAAGTTAACAAGATTAGAATTTAAGTTTGTTTATGGGTCTATTCTCAAGGGGTCAGAAAATGCCAGAACTTTTCAGACTTTTAATAATAGCAATAATTCTTGAATTAAATTGCATCAAAGTGATTTGAATTATCACCTGGTTATAAGTTTTTTTATACAAATCCCAAATATATGGCTATAAAGGTTAGGGACAAAGGCCCTTAGTTTTTATGTTAACTTTACAATTCAATTGTTCAACATCTGGGCAATTTCTCCTTGACAGAAAAAAAAAAAAAAAAAGAATTACCTAAGGAATTTAAATCACAATAACCAACTAACACAACACCAATTTAATTCCTAAATTATTAACATTACTTTCAGTTATTTAGCACTTCATAGCAAAATTAATTTGCCAACCTATACCATTACATATACATATTTATTCAATTCAACTCAACAAGAGTATGCAATGTCACATGTAATGAATATTGCCAATATTGCCACTAGTGATCATTTGTGCCTAAATAATAACTCCTGAATATACCTCACTGTTTTATGGGTATTTAGGAAGATTCTGAAAACATAAGTTCTGCACAAGGGATGACATTAAAAAAGTAAAAACCCACCATCTGAGTTTTCCCCCTATCTGGGCTGGTATTAGTTTCCTTTTATTAATCTAAGCAGTAAAATAACTTTGACATAGTACTGTTATTCATTATTTATTTCCCACATATTTCCAAAAAAATTTATGGTAGTTCATTTTAGCATGCTGACAGTGTCTTCAATATGTGGTTTCCTGGAAGCAGCTGTATATTGGAATATATACAGATAGTTCAGGATGACATCCTAATAAAACCAATTATTCCTGTGACAAATAAATCAAAGTGTTTGTTACATACCCGCATACTTATGCTAAAGTAAATTTTATTGTCAACAATTAAGCACAGATTTGACTTATGAAACAACTAATAGCAGAATGAAATGAAAGTAATTAGTCTAATTTGTGACTACTGTATATAACCTTAAAATATTACACACAGATTCATGATATAATTACCTCAAAATTAAAAAAAAAATGACTGAAGATCCCCAACAGAGCCTTTCTAAAGAGAGTTATCTCTCCTCACCAACCCCCTTTTTTCTTTTTCTTTCAGGATTGCTTCAGAAGAACTGACTGACAAAGGCTTCCCTTTTAGCCTGTTCATAACTACCAAAGCATAGACAGTATTCACTGGGCTTTCTCCATCTTCAGAGTTTAGCATGCAAGCCCTTGTCGTTACCCAATTACCTGGAGATAAAGCAGGAAATTTGCACTGTCACAAAACACCTATTCCCTTTTAGAAAGGCATCACTATCGATAACCAAAAATGGGGATTTTATCGCAGACAATATGTAAAATTGCACCTCACCATTGCAGAACCCGGGTGATAATATTATTATAGTAATTACTATATTCCTTACATCAAATGCAATTCCAGTTTTATTACCTTTCAGGTTTTCTGGAGATAGGAGGGAGCTGTCACAGTTAGACAGATACCATGTCCTCTGTTCAACTGCCAGCTCCCTTCAGGAAAACAGGCTTTCCATCTACTAAAGGAAATACAATTACAACTCCATTTGCATTGAGAACAAGAGAAGCCCAGGGTTAATTACAGGTAAGGCTCTGTTGTGGGAAGCCATTTGGGCTGGCTTATGGAAACGGCCGTGCAAGCAGGTCTAGTTAATGCTTAACTTGTTTCTGCTCCTAAGGCATTGTCTCTGTCTGTGCCTGGAGGGCGCTTACCTATTGTGGAGGTACATGGTGAGAATGGCCAGTTCCAGGACACAGAGAGTTGATAGCTATCTGAATAATTATCCGTATCTGTTCTGGGAGAAAACTGACCTTTTCTTGTTATTTTGATTTTAGTTTCTATGTTAAGTTAATCATCTGCTTTTGCTGAGGTAATGCATAGTTTCTTTGTTACGTTATGTAGTCTGAAAACGTATATGTTGGTGGAGGAAAATAAACTTGGTGCTGGAGTCATCAGCTCCAGACCGGCCGCATCTAAAATCTGTGTGTGTGTCTTTTTCATCCACACTCCCTCTTTTAGGTTCTGACCGACTTGCCGCGGCTGGTCCGCAACACTCTGTTTACATTCCCTGCGGCTAGCCACAGCCAGATTCTATTTCTGAGGTGAAAAAAGCTGCTGGAGATTGAACTAAATCCACAGTTTTTATTCCACTCTTGAAATTCTGTGTGGCCAAAGGGAGCCTGTCACTCAAAGACCTTTCAAAAGTAACCTCAGAAACCTCCATTTTCCATAGTCTGAATATAGTTAAAGTAAGTTCAGAACCCAAAGACTAAACAAAAGGAAAGAAAGTTGATGGTTTCAGGCTGCTCATATGAAGATTAGAAAAAGAGGGAATGACAATATGTTTATTAGTTGTATATAATCATTTGATTGAATGTAAAACAAAGGAGTAGTAACAGGAGAGAGCTCGCACTAATACACTAAGAGACTATTTGACAAGAGATTGTATTTAAATTTTTTTTCCTCCTTATCTCTAAGGCTTTCTGTTCTCTTCTTTTCGGTCTTATGGTGTCCTTTTTTTTTTTTTTTTTCTCCCGGAGGAAAGAATGGACTAATGGACTGGCTATGTCATCCTCAGTTGATGGCTGATGTCAGGAATGTGTCTCTGGGCACCCTAGTTCACAGAATAGAGTTATTTCTCTTGATTTAGATTACATTTTCCAAAAATATGGACACAGCAGGACTTAACCCACTTATGTTCTTGCCAGGGTAATCACAGACTGTTTAGATGTCTGATTGCAGCCTAATAACCGTATGAATTCTGTGTATTTTAGATGTCTAAAGCCAGCCTCCTCCCAGTCATTATTCATCATGTCTTTGTATTTCATTTTGCTCATACTTCTATCTGATGTATCCTTTGTTTACATATTTGTTTATTGTTAGCTTCATTGTCTCTCTGATTCTCTTTCACATGAACATAAGAATGCTAGCTTCCTGAAAGGTCTTTATTTGGAGCCTAGAATAACACCAGATACATAACAGGCACTTAATTATTATGCTAAACTAAAGAATAAACTGCTATAATAATTTCAGAAGATCTGAATGTTAGGTTTGTCAGTAGCCATTGCCAGAACTCCATCAATGCACAGATGATCAAGATATGAAGTATGTTTTATTTATAGATCATTTCTTTAGCAGAAAAATTTAAGATTCCATTTAAGAAATAAAATGAAAAACAATTCCAGTTTTATGGTCTTAGATTCTCTGAAGAAAAAACCAGTTACCTCTAAAGAGTTGTAATGCATAGTTTCCAGAAGAAATAGTTACAGAGAAAAATTAGAGATGACTTTGATCTTGTTTCACTTAAATCAGAGGAAAAAAAGAGATGAGGACTGAAAATAGATCCAATGGGAAAGAGAAAGTAAAGCAGTATTACCCACTCTAGCTAGGAAGATGAACATGCCACCCAATTGCAAGGAGCACGTTTGACAAATGGAATTCCTTACTTTCAACCTTGAAGACCTAATTTTTTTTCTTTTGAGATTATGCTAAATTTGTTATAATGAGTACCTTATATTCTGCACGTAGCCCTTCTACCTGGCATTCTGCACATACGGTAGTATTGTACTTTCCATTATTGAGCCACTAGCCCCTCTCTGTGAATTTTCCATTTCCCCCTTGCAGACTCTGTAATTTTTTATTGCCTTTGTTACTTCCCTATACATGTACCAAAATGTTCTACTGCACCTTATGGCCACACTGTTCCTAGGTGTTCACTTAAGCGCAATTGCAACTACCGGTACATCAGCTATTTACCTTATTTAGAATTAATTAAGATCAGAAACTAGCTAATCCCATTGTCTGCTCTGGCTTCTGTACAGTGCATTGCCATTAGGAATTAGGCCAAACAGGATGCGGATTTTGCCTTTATAAACCCCTCACTATCTGCATTCGGGGCCATGGGCCTTTGAGAGACATTAGTCCTCCGTGGTCGCCGGCTTTTGAATAAAGATTCCTACTAGGGTAACCAGATGTCCCGCTTTTGGCGGGACAGTCCCGATTTTTAACAATTTGTCCAGCGTCCCGCGGCATTTTAAAAAAGTCCCAATTTTTGGAAAGAATGCACGACAAGCTAGGGAACGGCAGGAGATAGACCAAATTTTTAATCAAGAACACCCCCCCCCCCATGTCAATGGTGTCCCGCTTTACCAATGTTAAAATCTGGTCACCTTACAAAGCCCCTACTCAACCCTACCCCTCTTATTCTCAGCAGATAGAAAAACTAAAGTAATGTAAATTTCCTGGCTTTTCACCACTTGCCTACAAATGTCTGTAATCCCACACATAGGCTAATTTCTTTCCTTCTAGTCTGAGAGAAAATTGTTTTCCACCATCTAAGGCTAATTCTTCATGCTGTCCACTCCACCCACGCCCTCTAACCAACCCTTGAACTGGTTTTTTTTCTCTTTTTACAAACCTATCTTCTACTAACTCTTCATGGCCAACAAAATTAAAAGTCTCTTCTATTATTTAAGAAAAAATATTTTCTTGATTCAATGTTCTTCTTTAGTTATCAGTTAGGTGAATATTTTCCTTTACTTCTTCATCCTAAATTACTCAGTGAGTCATTTATATCCAACTTCTATCCCACCTCACTAAGGTTAACAATCAATCACTTCTTAATTCCTAAATCCAATTAGCTCAGTTCTCATTTTATTGTTCTTGTTTTGGTACTCTCTTTATTTTGAAACTCTGCATCTCTGACATAACTCTCCTAAAGCTCTGCTTACCTTCCTGACTTGGTTTTCCTTTTGGCAATTCTTCATCTTTATGCCCTGAAATTGTTGTTTATTTCCTAGGCTTTGTCCTTGATCTTCTTTACCTTCTAAGATAATGAAATGATTTAAGCCATGTCAGGATCTCCAATTACTATCTGGAAGATGCTAATGATTTGAAAAAAAAACCCTCTCTTTGGTCCATATCCCTTTTTGGAATCCTAGAGATACATATATCTGATACATTCCCAACCACAGAATCATGTCAAACCAACATTAGAGAAACTAAATTGTCATCTACCAACCAAAAGTCTATTACACGTAAACTTTGAAATATTGTAAATATGATAACTGATTTATTACCGAGTATCACACACATAAATCCCTCAGCCAGGCTTGCTAAGATGGCAGAAACTACTATAAGGTGGGGGATGGGGAGGCCACAATAAAAACCCAGAATTGTCTCCTGGAAGGTGGGCTCCTTGTAGTCAGGCTTCCCCAGCTAGGTGAGTGTTCCAGGAACCCATCTGCATCAGTGTGCCAGCTGTTGTTGTTCTGAGAAGCTGCATTTGGCTTTAGTGAATTTTTTTGGAGACTTTCAATGTACTTGCTCATTTCATGGTGGGTGATTTATATGAACAATGTGCATCACGATAATGCACCTGCCCACACCATCTGAGTGTTCAGCAGTTTTTCACCAAACAGCATGACCCTTATGCACCCCTCTTCTTACTCACTGATCTCAACCAGAGCAACTTTTTTTGTTTGTTGGTTTGTTTCCTCAGATTAAAAAAGCTCTAAAAGGGACAGGTTTTGTCAATGTGGAAGAGGTGAAAAATGAACAAACAAACAAACAAAGGCAGAAGCACTAAATGGTATCAAAATTGACAAGTTCAAAAACTGTTTTGAGCAGTGGCAAAAGCATCTCAATAGGTGCCTTGCATCAAATGGAGAGTACTTTGAATATGACTAAAGATTAAACATGTAAGAATAAATACACAATTTTTTATAAATAAATTCTGGGATTTTTTTTGGCCCCCCCTCATAAAATAATAAAATGAATGAGTTCCAATAATTGCAAAGAATACGTATATCTTGCTTTACTTACGAAATATCCTTAGAAGGTTAAAATTCAAATAAGTCAAAATAAGGTGTATTAATTATCTATTGTTGAGTAATGATATTATTATAAATGAACAGCTTAAAATAATACATTTATTGTCATAGTTACTATGAGCCAGGAGTCTGGGTATGACTTTGCTGGACCCTCTGCTTAGTTAGGGTCTGACAGCTGCAATCAAGGTGTTGGCAGAGGTTGTGGTCTCATTAGAGGCTCAGTTGGCAGAGGATCCACTTTTAAACTCAATCTGGTTGTTGGTGGAATATAAATGGTAAGATTGAATTCATGCAATTGAATTCATCAAATATTAACCACCCTGTGCTAGAGCCCATGATAGGCACCAAGCTCTGAGGATCTACAGATGACAGGCCTGTATTCTGCCCTTAAGATGCACACAAGGGAGACAGATAGGTTAACAACATAGTGTGGGTATCAACAGAGATTAGAACCCTAACAGCCTTGGGAGAGATTAATTGACCCTGGGTGGAGATAGGGGAGTGGAGATGGCAAGAGGCCCCACCCTTAAGAGCAAAGATAATAAATTCTGAGGTTGGGTAAAAATAGACATGCACATTTCCAAAATAGGGCACCTTACTCACTTATGAACTTGGCCCTTACTAGTTGAGGTAGACTCACCCTTCTGATTTAGTTAAGTGAAATGCCATGGAAACTACAAGCAAAACCTCTATGGTTCAAAAAAATTCTAAAACCCAGGTAAGGCAATGGAACCAATGTGCTGCATTTATTGCTATGAAATTGGAAAAAACGCCCCTACTGAATTACAGTATATTAAGGACTTGATGTGACACAGTTGATATGGCAGAAATATTCACAATCATTTCCTTTTATTAAAAGTCACACTTGCAAAAGCACAATTTTGGTGCACACACTCTAATGAATATGGCTATAATAGATCACATTACGTTAAAAATCAATGAAGGATGAAAATACAAGTACAGTATTAAAACAATTCATAGTAGAATAAAGCTGTCAACCTTTATGTTCTATTTCCTGGTCTTAGTGAAGAAAAGAGAGAGACAAACAGCAGAGTTGGTAGTAAAATGTGAAACTATATTCCACCCTGTTTAGTGCTAGAAGTCCCACAATATAAATTGTTGAATACCAGCCAAATAATTCGAGGTCCATCTGGGGGCTTCTTCCCAACCGTGCTCTCCCAGATTTTACCTAGCTTCATTTTCCTCCAGTAAGTCACACATTGAAATGATCACTGCTTTCCACTTTGAACCCAAAATTTGGCCTAGAACATATGGTTAATCTTCTGGAAAGCAGTATTAATGCTGTCATACACAATTATCCAGGAATCACAAATAAATGACTTTAACAGATTTATGAACAAACTTTATGAATAAACTCATCAATCAAATTTAAATGCTTGAATAATGTAATAATGCCATTTAGACAAGCCTAAAGAGAATGGATACATTTTATTGTTGCTAAGTAACAAAATGTGATGGAGAGTATGAGGAACTCTACAGCTAAGGAAAAAAAAGATCTCATTACCCAATAAAACAAACGGGACAAGTGCAAAGAAAAATATTCAAACTCAATAAAAATCATAAGTCTACTAAAACACACAAATTTAAAGTGCTACTGTCCTCTGTTTATTTTTCCCTGGGACTATTTTATCTTAATATGCATCCCATTTTTTTTAAAGTATCACAGTTGGGCCTTTGCTAAATCCTTGTCCCTTTGCCAAAAGTGGTAAATGAAAATAGTCATACTTCACTTTCTATTTGTTCTGTTCAAAAAATCTAAAGATCAAATCTACTTTATTTTTCCTTAGGCTTATTACCGCAGTATGCTCCAACACAGCATTATTTACAACAGTAAGAAACTGGAACAATAGATATAATAGACATAGACAACACTAAGGAAACAGATAAACAACGGTACATCCTAAAATGTATTTTATACATTCATTAAACTACTTTACTAGAATTATTAATAGGGGAAAAGAAAGGTTATACAATGTTAAACAGACAAAAGCCAGATAGAAAATTATGTAATTATTAGGTGTTATTTGAATGTATTAAAATGCATATCCAGTTTTAAAACATGGTAAGCAAAAGAAATGAAAAACTGGGAAAATATTTAAATATATTTTAAACATGAAGCATCTATTTATATTATAAAGTACAAGTAAATCTTTACAAAACAATTTAAAATAAGACAAAAAATTCCAATTTGAAAACTGGCAGTTCACAAAAGAAATAAATATATGAAAAGATGTTTGTGCTATTAATGAAAAATTATTAGTAAAAATGACTTATTTTTACCTAAAAAATGAGTAAATATTTTATTTTCTCCTAGCAAATTAGGAAAATATTAATAATACTGATAAAGGTATGAGGAATCCATATTTCTTACACATTGATATGAGAATAAATTCTCATAATTTTTCTTTTAGCAACCCTAAAATAGATATCAAAATTGACCCAATAATTTTCTAGAAATTTATCTCAAGTAACTAGTAAGTATAAAAATACAGGTATGGGAATGCTGGAATGGCTCAGCAGGTTAAGTGCTCTACTTGCAGCCCTGGGGGTCTGAGGATGAAATCCCAGCCCTGGCTGGTGTGGACCCATATGCTGAACTGGGGTGTGGCTCCAGTTCGGGTCTCACAGGAGTGAGTTTCCTTTGTGGGAGGCCTCCAGTTTGGCCTCCGGTTTGGCCCCTGGTTTGTAGGGGCATGCCTCCATGCAGGAGGCCACTGGCCTGGCTCCCACCCTGTGCAGCTCAACGTCCACCTGTATGGAATGAAACTATGTTGAAAACTGATGACGTACAGCTATAGAGATTGATCTGGGCCCTTCCTTCTCTCTGTCTTTGTCTTCTCTATCTCTCTGTGTATCAAAAACAAAGAAATAAATCTTAAAAAAAAAAAAAAGAATATAGGTACAAACACATTCACTGAAGCACTATTTTGGAGAACAGAAAACTAGAAAAAATCTGCATATTCATAAATAAGAAGTTGGTTGCATAATTTCAAAATATCCATTCATTTATTTAGAAGAATTATCTACATCCATTAAAAAGAATATTTTTCTGTTTCCTAATATGAAAAGATCTCCTTGAAATTAAATTTAATAAAAATAGTCAGATAGATGCATGGCATGATATAGAGAATGACCCCTTATATATGTTATAATGATAATTATGTGTGTAAGTATGAATAGAGAGGGTTGAGTTCTCAGTGATGTATTAACAATAGTTGAGTACTGGGAGATCCAAGATGGTGGCATGAGAGGAGAATGCCAATAACTGCCTGGGAAGGGCCTTGTGAACAGAGGGGAATCCACAGGGGGAAACCCTGAGAGGAAACCTCAACTAAGAGAACCACACAACGCAGAACAACGCACAAAGGTTAGAGAAAAAAGGGGAGAGTGGGAGAGGAAAAGGGAAGCAGCAGTTCAGGGACAAAGACTCAGAGCGCGGCCCGGGGTTGGCAAAAACAAAGGGGGATTGGGGAACTACGGTCAAAGTGGAGCTGGATTGAGGGCAGGCTGGAAGCCGAGACCTAGGGAGCGTGGAATCCCCACAAGACTGTGGACAATTTAACATCTGAACTCAAGGGACAGTACACAGTGCCCTAATCAGATCACAGAGCCTAAAGTGGAACAGGGACTGTGGAGCAGGGCGGCTGTACTTCTCGGCGGGCGGGGTGAGAGCAGGGCGCCAGCCCACAACAGCTCAGCACCCCTGATTTACGGAGGAGATTGACTGTGAAGGAGCACCTTCTGAAGACAAGGTTCTTGGAGTGAGGACTGGGGCTTGAGTGAGTATAGCTGCATTGGATGTGCTTAGAATGAATCCGGCGGTCCCAACAGAGCCGGGAGCGTAGAGCGGCGGCCGCCCGAGCTACGGCCTGTGCGCACAGGGCTTTCGGTGCGCCACCCACCGGGCCTCCGCAGTGCTGCTGCCAGAGTGCAACTGGGCTTTCGGCGCCCTGCCCACCGGGCGGCCGCAACACCGCTGCCTGCTAGCCAGCGAGCAATTGGGCTTTTGGTGCCCCGCTCAGCAGGCTGCTGCAGCGCTGCTGCCTGCGCGCAAGTGCGCGGCTGGGCTTTGGGCGCCCCGCCCACAGGGCCTCTGTGCATCACTGCGTGCTCACACCCGGGCTTACGATGCCCCACCCACCGGGCCACCGCGGCGCCACTGCCTGCTCGCCAGTGCGCTACAGAGCTTTTGGAACCCTGCTCGCCAGGCCGCCGCAGCACCGCTGCCTGTGCGCGGGACCGGCTTTTGGCACCCTGCCCACCAGGCCGCTGCAGCACTGCTGCCTGCTCGCAAGCGCGCAGGTGGGCTTTTGGTGTAGCGCACACCGGGCCGCTGAACCGTTGTGGACCACGCGCGCAACTGGGCTGCCTGCTGGGTCTCCGTGGTGTCATTGCCTGTGCGCGGGACTGCGCAGCCGACCAGGGCCTCTGCCAGCCCCAGCCCATCCAAGTGCTGCCCTGCGGGCATGGCTTACAGATACGATTGAAGGAGGGGCAGCCAGGAGGAGGAAAGACCAGAGTTCCTGCGCCCCACCCAACTGAACCACCAGCCCCCCTGCTGAAAGAGGAATCTGCTATTGTGTCTCAGGCCTGCCCTAGCTCCTACTCACATGCCCCCACCCCTGGCCACACCTTTACTACCCTGCTATCTCACAGCTAAGACAGCAACCTGAAGTGCCCCTGGACACAGAAACTGTCTGCTTCCCCCAACACTCTCCCAAAATCTCCTTCTCCCACAACTGAGTCCAAAAGAAAAAATAAAGAGAAGCCCATCTGATAGGTAAACCCCCAGAGGGAAAACAGACTCATGCGTAAAGCAAAAAGAACCACATCAAACACAATGCACACCTCAGAATCCAAAGCCCCTCCAGAAGATCAGGGGCAGTCTTTAGTAAAGGACCGTGCACACTTGGAATCAAATCTAAGTGAAACAGAATTCAGGGCTGCATTAATTAAGACACTCAGAGAGCTCACTCAATGCTGGCAAAGTACCCAGACACAGTTAAATGACCTCAACAAGAAATTTTCTGAGCAAAATGAGTACTTTACCAACAAAATTGAGAAGCTAGAGCAGAACCAAAAGGAACTCCTTGAAATGAAAGGCATCATGGGAGAGCTGAAAAAAGAACAGACCAGCATAGGAAACAGGGCTG